>JBBBDQ010001807.1:775000-830000 GCA_037127315.1 Ascarosepion bandense
ATTCTGAAATATTTTGTAATATTTTCAATTTAACATGGCTTGCAACAGTTTTATTAGATCGCTGATATATTTTTTGCTTGATTATTGCTTCCTATTCTTTTATACATACATCACTTTTAATAATGAACCACAAATTTTCTATGTGAAGAATCATTCAATTAATTTGCTCTTTTGAAAATCTTTTTATTGTATGGTGCAGAAATAGATACAATTTCCTCACGTGAAGGAGCATTTTCTTACCTGAAACTACTGATTCGTTTAAAGTTTCTTGGTTGTGATTTGTACCATTCAAAAAACATCTGGTCAAAAAAACTTGTAATAATTAATTATATTTGATAATATCATCCGCAAATTTAACGCGACCAATAATTTGACTGCTTAAATTCTATCCCCATATATTAATATTATTTTCACCTTTGATGTCATGCTGATTAATTTCACGAGGAACCCAACCTCGAATCCAGACTTCAGGTAAGCCTTACATTCGTCACAAAAACATATTTTTGCGAAATCAGTTTTCATGTACTTCTTTGTCTTTCAATATTCAATCGAAGTGTGCAATTCCATTGCTGCAATGTTTTAGCCAATTTTCTTAACGTTACTTCCCTCCGTTTACATTTCGCAACATCAGTTTCATTTTTTCTGGTTGATTAAATAACATTTCTTGCTTATCCTTTATTTTTCTCAAATTTTATTCTATAACATTTTTAGAGCTATCTATTTTTTCTTGTCCCTATTCCGTCAGTCTTTTCAATATCTTTTTACCTCAGCCTTAAAGTGAACATATTGTATTAGGTTGCGTTTGACTGTTTGTTTGTCTGTTTGTCCGTAGTCAAGATATCTCATAACCTGTTAGATAGATTCGGATGCAATTTTCAGGCATGATTGGCTGCATGACTAATACAAACTGATTAGATTTTAGGTTCGATCCGGTGCAGGATAAAGTTTCTGGGCTATTTTTCCGGTTTTATTTATAAAATTTAATTTTTGCCTTTCAAATGCCAGATACTGAATTATTATGCATAGATCATTTTAAATACTGAATTACTTCGCTTGCTTTATTTTAAGTCTGCATTTAATTTTGAGAGCAGTCGAGTTCAACTTTGCAATTTCACTGAGTGCAGTCAAGTTTAATGCAGTTATTCTTTCTCATTTTAATAATCATCACTTGCTAATCGCTGAGATGATGTCGATATTGCCTTGATGGAGGATTGCGGTGCCTTGCTGCTCTTTCTAGTTTTATTATTGCGTTCATTTTCTTATTTTGTGTTCCTTTTCCACAATTTTCGGTGTTGCGTTCCAGTCATTGTCTTGTTCCACTTTTGATGTGATATCTTTATTCAGATTCATTGCATTCTTTAAGACTGAAATCAAAAAGTAAATATAAATAACTAAACTATTATATAATTTTATATACAGTAATATAAACAGTTCTTATGCTTTATAATAGAATGTTCTACCACCTAATAAATATTTAGAATAAAAGCAAATATTATAAGTTGAACTTCACGTGTCATATTTATGGTGCAGATATACCCTGATAATTTTACCAATATCAGTTGGTTCATAACAGTTTTATGAAAATTTACTTCCATAATGATATCTGAGAGTGTAAACACTATGAAAAAGTTTTCAAACTATTTTCAGAAAATTTGTTATTAATATAAATTCATAGTATAATTAGACTTAAAAGTTTCTGTAACTTTACACGATCTTTTCGATGACATTTATTTGATTATAAAAGAAGGATTTCACATTTGATTCGATGAATTCTTCAAAGAAATGATAGTCTGAAAAGTTACAGGTATGATATAGCATGAATGGAAAGTTCTACTTAAGGACACAGAACTTCTTATCCATTCTTCATTACTTTTTAGTGTTACAGTATGTTACTGGCATTGAAAAATTGTTTTCTCTTCAATAATTCTTGATTGATTTGCCTCTATTTTTCAAACATTTGTTGTTTGTTGCATTTTTCTTCAAGTGTTTCTTCAAATCTTCACTTTCCAAGTTCTTCCAGAAACAAGCCCTTCCACTGCGTCTTTGGTCGGAAGCACAAAGTTTAAATTTCGTAAATCAATCTCGACATATGCTTGCACCTACTGATCCTTTTGCTTCAATCACGCTGCTATTTTCCCCACAGATTAAACACGAAGAGTAATTTTTATATCAAAATAAAATAAAATTTTGATTCTTCTGCAAGCAATTCATAGTAAGTTTTGAAGTATAAGCAATGAATTACTTCTAACACATCCCAGTCACAATCTAACACAGTCAGTTCTCAGATTTTTCATAAACACATCTAAGATTTTCCTAACACTGTGTACAGGATAAGTGCTGGGAATTTCCCCCCCCTCTCTCTCTCCCTCTCTATCTCACGGAATAAATTTGCATGAAATTTCTCTTTCTTTCTTTTTTATTCACTGACTTCACATGATTTGCTTTACTAATTTCCCTTTCAACTATTCTTCCATTAATTCAACGGTTTGTTTGCTTCTTGTTTCACTTCACCGTTTGCACCCCCTCCGGTCTATCACGGTGCTCTTATCAGAGTAAAATTCCAAGGGACTTGGCTGGTTTAATATTCCTTTTCGTTTTTTAAGTCACGGAAAGTGCCCGGAAATTTCAAATAAAAATTCTATCTGCATTGTTAACAACTTATTAAAATAAGAATTGCCTCGGCCAAAAATATACACACGCCTCGTATGTGGGTGGGGAGCTGCTGTCAAATATTTCTATCATGTCGGAAGTGCGGATTTTCATCCGTACTTTATCTGCAAGAGAAAAAAAAAACTCGTTAGAAATACACATACACATATGCACATAACATGGCCGTTCTGTCTAAGCAGACTAGCTACGCAGTGCCTACCGTAAGTAAACCTATGAATATCAATTAATAAATTTTAAAAAAAATCTCTATTTCCAATTCAAGTATAATTCAGTAAATCGTTATTATTTTCAGTTGGGACACGCATGATTCTTCCGTGATTTTCAACTTCAGCATGCATTATAATACACGTTCCTGTATTTATTCCACGCGACGTAGGACGCTGATATATGCCACATTCGATAACAATGAAATCAGTAGTCCTTTCATCGCTACAGTTGTTTCACGTTCTTCGTACAATGTGCATCTGAATTAAATGTAAAAATAAACATAAATTTTACTTCGAATTATTATGATAGAAAACTCGATAAAAACATGTATAACATTTTCCGAGCCCGCCCCATTATAATCAATTTATTTTCCGAATATGAAGGACACTCCGAAAGAAACGTCTCTTAATTATTTCCACAAAGCCTACAAAAAGATACAGATAATGCAATGATACCGTTGGATAGAGCAAGTTTCTCTTTTAAAAAATTTTTTTGTCCAGTCACTGATATTTTCAGATCATTAGTAAATATATATGCAAACAATACCATTCCTTGTGAAACCATCACCAAAAATCCAAATGACGAAACCTTGGCAACTGATTTCTTCTCTGATCTTGCTTGCACAGCACAATGAGGGAGGAACTGGTTTGTAACTTTTAGTACCACAAAAACAAAGCTAGTATCACAAAACAAACCCTAAGTTTTCTCTAATCATGAAGAACAGTTGCGCTCTCAATGAGATTCTTTGACTGCAACACTCAAGTTCATTTTCGACCTCAAGTAGAACCATTGGCTATGCATTTTTGCCAGCAACGAACAATATTGGGTACTTATGTACTCTTTAGGTAAGTATGTGTTGACAACATAAGTTGTCATACATATTGACATCGTCACTGCAGAAATGCAGAAATAATTGTGCTCAAGAACATTGTTTGGTCTCCATAAAACATTAGTAAGCGTCAATCAGTGACAATAGTTGCATTTTGTTGCCTTCAATGATACGTCTTTGTTTTGTAAGTACTTTCATGCCAGCTGCCATAATGACGCAAAGCTACTTGCTGTAACGAGGTCCAAAAATTTAATATGTTATTGTGGAGCAGGTTCAATTCACCAATATTCATCTCTCACCCTGTGAACGAATATAAGAGTCTTTCAGAGCTACCATTGTATCTCACATACACTTATGTACCTCCAAAGGTTCGCTAAGAAAATGAGCTTACGTGATAAAAAAAAGCCCCCCAAAATTTAAGTTTATCGTCAAAATCTTTATTAAAAGAAAAGATCAAAGGATTTCTTTATGTAACTTTTTTAATACTTTTTAGAACCTTCGAAATTCTGATTAAAAATTTGTTTTCCCTGGTGTCAACCTTGTATCATAAATTAGGATTGTTATTACTATTTAATGTCTTTTTACGCTGCAAAACATATAAACTTGGAAATTCTTGTAAAAATCAGATGACTGTCGGATTTTGGTGAAAATTTCAGGACTTATTTACCAACGAATGAAATTATTTTAGAAATGTTTTAGAAAATCATGTAATTTATTTTTCATCTATTAACTTCCCCACACATACACTTATTTAATTTTATGAATTTTCGAAAAATTCTTTTTTGCGGCGCCTAATGTTTATATAAGTCATAAAGACAAATCAATCGGAGAATTTAAATATTATCTAGGTCAAAAAGGACTTCCATTTACATTTGCTCTGAATTGTAAAACAAAAATGTAATAAAACTAATGCATTATTTAATTAGAAAAGCTTTTATTTTCATGTATAAAATATATTATGGACAATATTTTCTTAAGAAAAATCGATGAATAATGAATTTTTACAATAACTTTTTTCTTTTTTTTAATTTTCATTAAAATATTTTGAAATTTTCTAAAATTTTCTCAACAAGCGTCTTCTTAGGGTAGACGAACAGCCAGGGACCAAAAGTTCAATAAAATATTAAATTGCTTAGAATACTTTTAAGATCTCTATGGAGTTAAAAGATTATATAAAAAAACGTTGTCGATATGTCCCCCTTAGAAAACATAAGTTTAGCGAGAAACTTTTCAATTCATAAAAACACACATCAGTTTTTAGAAAGTTATTTTTGCGATATTTTAAACTAAAAGTAATGTTTCAAATCAGATTAAACTTTAAATCGGCAAATTTTCCTCAAATAAAGTTTCTGAAAAGCACATTATTTCTGAAAGATTTTTTAATAAATACGATTATGTTGCGTTGTCAGTATAAAAGATTTTAGTGTTTTACTATTAAAAAAAACCCATTCCGATCTATATGATCTATATTCAGTTAGAAATTCAGTTTTAAGTTAAAGTAAAACAAAAGCTTCAAGAAGTAATTTTCATTTTTAAAAATGCATTTAAAAACTGAAGTATCGCTCTTCTTTCGATATACATATACATGGGATAATTATATATATATATATATATTCACTTAAAGTTATGTATATATTTATGAGAATGTTTATATTGTAAAATTTATTCCTATCCTATGAACCATATTGCTTTCATTAATATTTATATATGCACATCTATGTGGATTTTTTTTTATCAATGAATCACGTGTGTCACAAGTTTATCACAAGTTAACGATAAATATTAAATCTGAAAAAGAAAAAAATGAAAATAGAATTTATGTTATTCTGAAATCTTTTGTTTAAATTTGCCTGTTTGGTGTCAAATATTTTAAATGGGAAAAAGAATCCACTTAAATACTTGAAAATGAAGCAAAAATATTGAAGATATTTTCTTCCAAGTAGAGACAGTTGATATTTTCTGCAAGCTTGGGTAACGAAATTCACAAATACAATCACACTTTTTAACTACAACAATTTAAAAATATTAGAATTGATGAAGGTATCTCTAGATGTGTATTATATATATTTTAGATCAGGTCCTATTATATCAACAATCTATTGTATGGCAAAATTATACCTTTTCATGTAACAAGTAATATGTATTGAAATCGCTAAAATATCGGGCAAGTCAACTAATTTTTATATATGAACGGGAACAAATGGTAAAGAAGGAAAAAATTAATGAAAGAATGGAAAATTGAAAAGAAATAAAGGTAGGTCAGAGAGTTATAGAAAGAAAGGGATTCAGGGAATAAATTTAAAATAATAAAAATAGAAAGAAAATTTGTATTTCAAATGACCAAATATAAATAAACTTTGCATATATGCATCAGTAAATGTATTTCTCTTGCGTAGTTTTTGCTGTAAGCAACTGCATTTCGTTTTCAGTTTTTCCCCACCACTTTCGTTTTTAGTTTCGTTTTTCGTTTTCAAAATTATTTTCTTTTCTGTTTTCCTTTGGCAATAAAGAATAAAACAAAGCGTTCAATTTTCACTAGATTTCTCTATGGAATATATTTCCTACATTTTGCATTATATTAAATCTTTCATAAAACATGTTTCCAGAATTTGGTTTATTCGGAATTTGTTTTATCTATTCAAGTCCGTCTATCGATCCATCATATTGTCAAATGTATTTCTTATAAAGACAATGATATAAATATCTCCTGGTTTTTATGTAAAGAAATTACGTCGTTTTCTTTGTGCCTCCGTGAAAGTATTTTGATATTCACACTTAAAAAAAAAAAAAAAAAAAAAAAACGAAATGAAAAACGAAAATAAAAGAGAAAGTAGTGATTAACGCTTAACTTTCCTATCATTTGGAAATTGGTTATGAAAGTAATTTTCTAGGGTTGATTATTTAATTTGAAAATTTATTTCCATGTTTTGTTGAATATATTAATGAAACATTTAAGAATTTACCGTTTGTCTTCCTCTTTCAATTTTTCTTTCTACCCCTTTAATTTTTCTATCATTTGCTTTATTTTCTTTCTCCCTATTTTCTACGCATATTTTTTCATTAGAAACTTCATTCGTCTCCCCATTTAATAAGCATTTATTTCTTGCTTGCTAATTCTGTCTTCAATTTTCTCTCTGAACAGAATAATAAAAAAAAAAGACAAAACCCTTTTCTCCGCCACGCTAACCAGGCGAGTTGGCCGATCTACAGAATTCTTCACAATCAGACCAACCCTTCATTGTCCGCCTATCGAGTTTCACTTCTGCTTCCCATCATGCAGAGGCCGACGGTTGTTTTTTTATATTTTGTTTTTGTGTTTTTACTCGTTGTTTTGTACGTAGAGTGTCAGTGTTATCAGTCAACAAAAACGTCCATAACTGTTGTATCTCGCGCCTAACAAGCATTCTGTGATTTTGCCCATCTTGTTCCTTTCTTAATCTTCCATCTGTTTAGAACGTTTTTCCTTTTCTCATTACACGATACGGGAAAAGCACCAGTGAATACTTTCTGATTTCACAGCCAATATCTGGGCCATCTCTTCTTACGCTCTCTGAACGTTGATGTTAAATCTGATCGTAGCATTTTGAAGGGTCGATCTCTGCATTGCGTCTGAACAGCTGATATCGATAACGCGTATATACAAGCGATTTTATAAGCATACAAATGGGTTCATCTTACCGAATGAAGACATTATATACAACCGATTCCCAAAGTACTGTACCACTGGTGTGGTGTAACGATCCAAGGGAGTGGCCAGGAAATGTAGGGGGGATAGTGGTTATCAGTTAGCACGAGAACGAAATAATTTTCGCTTTCCTTACAAAATCAAGGACAAAGTCTAAATTACTTATACTTCAGGAAAACGTATGCTTTACAAAAAATAAAATTAACACGAATGCAATACATGAATTTCCGTTTTCATTTTATTCAATCAGTTAAGTACCATACGTGATACACGCTTGGGCGATCATGTCTCGAAAGAAACATAACTGACTGGGCAGAAGATATTTCCGCAGTAGATTGCCATTTCTTTCTACGGTAGACTGGTTACAACCAAGGCTATAGAACCCAATCTGTCCTGCTACTTAGCCCATTGTTGGAGGGAGAGGAGACGAATTAATAGCTTTCCTAACGGTATTTGCGAGTAAGTGAATGCAAGGAATACAACTAGAATTTGAACTTGGCTCTCCGATTTCTTGTTCCAAGCCGATATCCATTGCACCACAACAAACATTTTATTACTTGAAGTTAAATATTCGAACAGACATTTGTATCTTGCTGACGTTATCTGGCCAGGACGCGCCAAACGTCCGCCAAATCAGACATCCGACGTCTGCAGGAACCATTGATTTTCGTTGTAACGATATAGCCACCGCTGTTATTCTGAGGTTAGATTAGTTGTATTGAATTTATAATATAGCTAATAGCAAGAAAGCCTCTTCATATGATTGTTGGGGGTTGGATGCTGTGCTATCCACCGTCAAAAGGACCACCGCCTTACATTAATGTCATGATTCTCAATAGTTAATAATTAGGACACTTGTCAGACTATAAATCAAGATTGTTGTTTTTGGCACCTTAACTGCCATAAAATGGATGCGTAATTTTCTATAAGATTTGACATTTGGTTATCTAAACCTATTTTTTCAAATGTCTTACATCTATAATTACGTAATCTATATTTTTGTTGGTCAATCTGTACAGGCTAGTGATCTTTGGTCTAATTCATTTAAATTAGTTTCGATCGATTCTGTGAAATATTCACAAGAAATACGATGGGAGAATATCTACGTCGACACCCAAATACGAGATTTATCAGGAGCTAATTTCCCATTTTAAATATTTAAAAGATGAAAGAATGTGTTAATTATTTCTAAATTCTAGCATATCACAAATAAAACTGATAAAAACAACAGAATCCGTAGAGAAAACGTTTTTATCGTCACTGAAAAAACATTGATCCTGTCAGAAAAGTTATTTCAATTATTGAAATAATTGGAGGTTCAATATTACGGTTGAAGCGAGTTTCAAAATGTCAAATATCTAGATGTAATATCCCGATGTAACATTTACTTTGAACGACTGAACAGTGGCACCTTATAAGAAGAACTGCAAGTTAAAATATGTTAACGTTAAGTCAAATCACCACAAGCTTCATAGAATAATGTGAATTCACCCCAAATATTAATTCACTTCAAGAAATTATAAATCTAAATTTGCTTGTTTTTTATTAAATTTTTGGCACTCTTTGAAATTATAAAGTTTAAATTGAAAATTGTTTAGCTTGCTTCGCAATAAATCCAACTTTTAGAATTAAATATTATTAAAAATTATGAAGTTATTCACACATAGTCGAGGTACTTACAAGGAGTTTTTTGCAATTTAAAACATTTTTAAAAAATCTGTTTTGGGCATGTTTATCAGGCTGAGCACGAACGTAAGCCCCAACAGTTAGAAATGGCGCACCCGAGTGGCCCATATTTGGGGGGATAGCAAAGTTCAATCTAATCAGAGTGCAATAGAAGAATTTGGTGTGACTTTTGATAAATATAACTTATTTCTTATTTTAGGGTGAATTAACAGAAAAGATCCAAATATCAATGTGTAGATGCAACTCATTATATTTTTGAAAATTTAAAATCAGATTAGCACTCAACATTACAAGCGGACGGCTATATAATGGCATATCAAAATGTCAAGTTAATTTCGAAAAATACTGAAGTGAAAAAAATTGGTCTATCCTACCCCACATTCAATTTATAATTAAATAGGCTCATTTGTTTGTTTGTTTGTTTTTTTTTGTTTTTTTGTTTTTTTTTTAGTGATATTAAACATTTCCTTGTGAATACCGTATTCTATAAAATTTTCAACAAAAATACAGTTCAAATTATATGAAATATGTTATTCACAATGTTTCTTTTTACAATGCTGATTACACTGCCCAAGACCCAAGAGGTAGAGGATTACATCCTTCCAAGCAAGGAGATAATACCACCAAAACCCACCAGAAGTGAAAGGAAGAGAATAAAAGGGAAGCAGAAACGAGGGATAAAACTCTACTCTTAACGTATGAAGGGGAACAACCAGAAAGTGTTGAAGGGTAAATCTTTAAATAGAATACCAATCTGCAATTGAAGAAATCCAGGCGATTACCCCTTAAATCCACAATGATTTACTAGCAACGACGTATATAGGGATGAAGTTGCATAAATTACGTTGGCACGATTGAAGGAATGTGGTTGTTCTTTTTTGTAAGTTGTATTGACATCATTCAGAATGAATAAATGTAGTAACATCGCCACTCTATCTAGGTATATATCTGGAAAATAAAAGAGGAACAGAACGCTCAGACGAAGGCACGATGACGCAAAGTGGGGAAAAAAGTAACATCTACGTAGGCATTGAAAGACATTTGCAAATTATATCAAGATGAGTTGTTACTGAAAAAAAGGGATGTATAAATATCAAAATGAAATTTGATAGTAATTTTGAAGTTCACGTTGGGGTCACAAAATAAAAAAAAACAATTATCCATATTTAAGAGTGAAAGCTACAGTCTGGCTCGACGAAAATTAAACGGGAGTAGCATGGATACTGTTATTTTGATTTTTGTTTTTTAACACGTTCTACATGGTATTAAACACGTTTAACATTTTGTAACATATGTGTGTGTGTATGTGTGCGTGCGTGTGTGTGTGTGTGTTTTGTCAGATAAAATTGTTCATTTTTTCACTTATTTCAATTGTATTATACAACAATTTTATCAAATCAATCAATATTAAAACGATAAATGAAAGCTGTAGAGAAAGAATAAAGCTAAAAAATACTACAGTGAAATATTTTACGTGTTAACACTGGAAAAAACGAATAAATTTATTTGACAAGTCAGTATATCAGTTCTCAGCTCTACTCACTCTCAAAAAAGTATGCCAAATAAAAACATTCGGACTGAACATTTCAACACTTGTGTGTGTGTGTGTGTGTGTGTGTGTGTGAGAGAGAGAGAGAGAGAGAGAGAGAGAGAGAGAGAGAGAGAGATTCATCAGCAGAAATCTTATGATGTTGCTGAACGAATAAATCCGTTCCTTTGGGGATATCTTTATTTCTCGAGAAATTAATGATATTCATCCCCAAAGGAGGGAAAATTACAATAAAAATGGTAGAGAAGTCTAAACAGTATACCACCGTTTTCTTGTTCTTTATTTTATTTATTTACTTTTGTCAGTGACCTATAATCTATCAGGTTCCCTTACTAATCAAAATCTGCCGAAAGTGTCATTTCTAAAATTTAAGCTGTGATTTGACTATATGATTTAATAATTAAGTGAGGTTCGTTAATTCACAAATAATAATCCGTGAAACAATTTATTTTTAAGAGTTTTTTTAGTTTGTCAAGTGTTTTTTCTTCAAGTATAATTATTTGGAACTTTCAAAATGTGTACTCAATATTTATGGGGAAATTCAATATTTATTTCATGGCGGTATGTTTTGAATTGTTTGAAGAGATTGACAAATATATCGCCTTAAATCTATCGAACTGGAAACCCTTGAATTTACTGACGTATCCAGTTTTCATATGGACGCTTGTTTTCTAAACTGTATTCATGTGAAGTTCTTTTAATCGTTTCACCCCCAAGCGAGGGGATAATACAACTAGAACGCAGGAGGTTACAGAAAGAGAAGACTGAGAATGGGGAGGGCTGAGGAAAGAACCAAAATGAATAGGGTTCAAGAAAACGGAAGACGGCGATTGACATTGCACTTATTGAAGATTGTATTTGTCAGAGAAGCAATAAATCGGAAGTTCCACGGGTGGGAGGTGTGAGAAAAGAAACTGAGAAAGTAGAAGTTGGGGTTGCATCTAGATAGTTAATCATTGAAACGGTGAGACCTAGTAGCCAATCTAGTATCACGCTTAAATTCATGTAGGAAAAAAAGCTCATCAGGGTAGTTTCCATGAAAATATTTTTAGAAAAGACAGAAGGAAACCATACCAGGTCAGTGAGAAAGTGACTGAAGTCGAGATGCCTGGTCAGGAATGATTACATTTAAGATCCTTCTTAGAATTTTATCAAGAATCTCGAGATGTACAGCAAGAGCACCAAACCAAATATGGCAACAGCATTCAGTGTACGGACGAAAGGTAGATTCATAAATGTGAAAGATGGGTTATGATGAAAATATTCTGGTATGACACAGCGATCCAACTTTCCTTGCAGTAAATGCAGCTTTGTTTCCATATAGTCGCTCTACTCTATGTCAGTAAAAACATGAAGCCAAGAAGACGTAGAGTGTTGCTTTCCTGTAGTTTAACTTGGGACATACTGATGATAAACAGAAAAGATTTACTCTGGTAATTAAATAAAAGCAGTTTTTTTTTTCGGAGAATTAAAAGTTATAAGCCATTTCTTTCCTCAGTTAATTGGAAGGCCTTTGTCAGATTTGTCGGATTTGCTACTAAGACGGGAGTATATAGTTTTCATATGCATAAATACCTAATTAGGAACCAATGACATCGGCAAGATCATTGATAAAGATCAGAAAAAGCGTAGGTCCAAGACTAGTCTTAAAGGACCCACGCTTCTATAGGAAAAGATCTGGAAGTGAACCCGTTCAACACAACCTTCATTAAACGATTAAGGAGAACATTCAGAATCATTTTGATAGCGATTCAAAATAGTTTAATGACTTTTACCAAATTAAAATACTAGCGACATAATATCGATCGGTTTTCTACTATCTTGTATACTTTGTAACTTATAATAGGTTGTGAGTGCAATTTTTGTACTTCTATTCGAGTAATTCTTTAAATTTTAGAGCAAATTAACGAAAAGTGCACTTTTCTTTTACTGCTATATAATATCGATCCCCCAGTATGCTGTAAAAGCTATGAATATTCTAACATATGAACACAGTTGAGGCAACAAATGCGATTCTAGAGAAGCATCTTGAGAAAACCATGGTCGGAACATATGAGCAGCTAGGAAGTTTTTAAAAAAATGGAAACAAAAAGGTCAATTATTCCTAAAATCAAAAGGTTTCTAGGACCCTTAATGAGGAAAGAGGGCTTGGGGAATTGTACACTCACAAGAGATACTGAAGTCCAGAGAGTCAACGGGAACAACGAAGAACCTAACTAACGAGCTTGTGTAAATGGATGGCAGTTGTGTGGGATGCTTAGAAAAACAAATATTGCTAAACTCTACCAAGAATAGGAAGTTGTGGAAAGCTATGATCGCTCGTGTCCTAAAGGAAGGTGTTACATGAAAGACGTATTCAAGTAAAATATAATATCTGAAAGTTATATTTTACTTTTAATTTACTTTTTAATTTTTACGATCTCATCAGGGAACTGTACATGTGTATAACTAGGATTCCAGAAATTCAATCAGAATATTCCCCTACTTCTTACGACTGTTTTTTGAAGTATTTTGATTTCGTTTTTTTCAGACGTTATTTAGTTTTCTCAATCAGCTACACACCGCATATTCACACGCTCACTGAATACTTTGTTTTCTTCGACAAGAACTTTCGTTCCCTGATGAGATCGTAAAAATTAAAAATGACTTGATGTCATCATTCACTCTTTTTCAAACTTGTTAGCTTTTTTTCTTTCTTGGCAGGTTCAACGAGTTTCAAATCTGTTTTTTTTTTATACCCCTTAATTATTTTCTTCTGGTTCTAAGTTATTTAAAAGCATAAACATTATGGTGCCCCTAAAAGTGTCTACTGTTATGTTATGAATAGAAAGGTAGCTTTCAATAAAACGATAAGTTGGTTAATCATTCAAATGTTTTCCGAACATAGAAGGGTGAAGAGATTGGAATAAAGACGAGTTGTCAAATAAACGAAGGGACAAGTAAGGATGAAAACAAGCAAAAAAAAAAAAAAGCAACAACAAAAAAAGATTAAACTACGTGCAAGAGTAGACCTTACATGTAGTTATGTAGGTTTCAAGAAATGTCACAATTATGACTAAATCGCTTATTCGTATGGTGATTATTTTTTCATATCTGAGATATATCTTTAGGTCATTTGTTTCTGATATTTTAAAAACATTGCGAATAAAGACAAAACCTGCATCTCGACAGTAAACATTATTTTTTCTCTGTGAAATGTTAATATATTTCTGCTTTTGGTCAAAAGAATTGAACTCTCCACCAAGAGTCATTGAGAGAACTAATATAACGTCTACTGAACAGAGAACATTTAAAATCGTACAGTGATGTATCTCGCTAAATTGTCATTAAATATTGACTTAATAAATCTGAGGTATCCATTTCATAGAGTTATTTTTTATAAATACTGACAAATTGAATTGCGTTAATGTCTACATGAACAGTTTTGAAAAGGTTTTCGCATGTGTATCAAAAAGATCGTTTAAATGCAGCACTCCTGTGATAAGTGGTTAAAAAACATTCTAATGCTGGAGTCCAGTTCATAGAGTCATTTTTTATTTGTAAATATATCCTGTTTATCTCTCAGTTTCACGTTCTGCCATTTAAAATCTTCCTAAATGATTCACATCTATACACAAATCAATCTTTCAATATCATTTCGACTGACACGTTGTTTACACTAAGCATTAATTTTTTTTAAGTTAACTCTTCAGGTTTAGTTGAGCACTTTGCTCGTCCGCTTCCCAAAAGAAAGGTCTTGTTTTATAGTCAGATGGAAACTCTGTGTTTATTCTTATCTTAAACTTGGCGTTTATAGCTAAAATCTGGAAGCAAATTGCTCTCGCCCCAATTTCTATTATCTTTCCCCTTCTTTTTTAAGAAACCCAGAGCTGAAACTCCTAAAGAAATCAAGTGGGGTCTTGATTTTAGGACTTTAACAACCGATAAAGAAATGTTAAAAGGTTTTAGTATCTTGATACTTCATATTAACACCATTTTTCAAATTCCGGCTAAAAATTAAAAAAAAATGGTAACTAATCAATTTTTAAATTCATGTAGAAAAAAATTTCCTAGCTGATGCAAAGATTCTTTACAAAATGTTAGTAGAGTGCATTTACTCAGTTTTCTATTGAGTAGTGCAGTCAATCAACTGCAGCAAGTCCCTCACAACCCTTAGGACAAAAATCGAAAGCAAGGAAAATGGGTCTAACGTGAACTTCTCGAACATCGATTCGAATTTAAACTCTGGTCTTTCTTATTGCGTAAAACAGAAAAGTCTCTATTCGCCAAGAGAGTCAATAACCATTGAATTATTAAGAAAAACAAAAACGAAGATTTACCATTTTTGCTCTATACAATATTCGTTGTCTGGTCGGTGATTTCAACAATTCCAATATATTAAACAATAACTTTCAAAAGACAAATACATAAATTTAGCTGAAAGATAATTAAAGTTCAGAGAAAAAATATTTT
Source organism: Ascarosepion bandense (assembly GCA_037127315.1). Lineage (NCBI taxonomy): Eukaryota > Metazoa > Mollusca > Cephalopoda > Sepiida > Sepiidae > Ascarosepion > Ascarosepion bandense. Next base: position 790,079 of record JBBBDQ010001807.1, read on the forward strand.
GAATAATGAATAATAACACTGAGAATTGATATGAATAACAATTTCGCTTAAATTTAATCATATTTCTATGTTGCTTTCAAGTTTTCGACGAAATATCTTAATGGAAACTTGTCCATCTGCTTTTCGACTTGCTTACTCAACAAATGTAGATCTTCACAGAAACCTTTTGCAGTCAATTAAGCATCTTATATTCCTATTATGAATAATACGTTAAATGGTTTCAATCGTTATTTTTGCGTACCGCTTTCGAGGACAGCCGCTAGATCAGGGTTTTTTTCAAACAGTGGGACCCAATTCTTCAGCGGATCGCGAGATAATTAAAACGGGTCGCGACAAAAAAGAAAGAAAAAATACACAAGGGAGAGCAAATGCAGAATATAAACAACTCAGTATGTTGCACAACACCCATAAATCATCGCTAGGTTTTTTTTTTGTTTTTTTTTTTTTACCAAAGTAAGCTCGTATTATATATATATATATATATATATATATATATATATACACGAGAAAAAATCGCAAGATCGCCAAGATATATCGCCATATATAATGCGAGTGTTTAATTGTAATAATAATTAACGCCAAGGTTGTTATTTTTTAATGGGTTTTACTGATAAAATATATTTTGGTAAGCAGGTTTTTTATCGTAAAGTGCTCGATATTGAGGTTGACATAAAGCGTTGATACGCACAAAAAGTTTGTCACTTCAACTGCTTTGGATAGACAGAATATGAGAAAGATATGTTTAAAGTTACGGTTAGATGTTAGGTAAAGTGCATCCTTAGGTTTAGCGCAAGGGATAGACGAACTATAAGAAACCTAGGGTTAGAGTTAGGTTGTGGAAGTTAGATAAAGAGTAAAAGTAGGTTTAAATCAAGCGTTGGAAGGAAGGCGAAGTGTAAACTTAAGTTTAATTAGAGCTTGTGATAGGTAAATTACAAGAAAACTAGTGTGAGAGCTTGGGTTGGAAGAAAGATGAAGGGAAACCTTAGCGATATACAAAATATAAGAAAATGTGTTAGGGCTCGGTTTGGAAGTCAAAAATTAAATCTAACATTAAAAAGTAGACAAAGTATAGGAAACGTATGGTTAGAACACGAGCTGGGAGGCAGATGAAGAGTAGTTCTAGGTTTATAGCCAAAGGATATACGGTGTATAAGACATAATAAATTAGAGTTAGGTATGGACATTAGGGAAATAGTAAAACTAGTATTAGAATTATATAGAGAGAAATTACAAAAAACAGGGTTAGAGTAAGGGTAAGGTAAAAAATAAAGATATGGTATAGATTAAGTTTAAGAAATCTAAAAGTTAAAGCTCGTTAAATATTAACCTAGGGTTATATCTAAGGATCGATGAATAATAAGCTATCGTTGGTTAGTAATGGGGTTGGAAGTTAGATGACAATTAAAGAGCAACCATAGTGATTTTAATTTAGCTGTTGACGAAGTATAAGAAAACTTAGATTAGAGTTTACAAAAATCAAGAAAATATTCTACACTCCCCAGAACTTCCCGATCAGTGGCTTTACTGCCGGATGTAGTTTATCATAATGCCCAAGAGCCACCTGAGTTCGACGAAGTATATTAAACATAGGGTTAGATATAGGTTTGCATGTTAGGTAAAGAGTAACACGTGTTCGAATTAGAGATAGACGAAATATAAGAAATCTACTGTTCGATCTTGGGTTGAAATTTAATAAAGTGTACTTTTAGGGTTAGAGTAGTTGATAAGGTAAATAAAAAAACCTAGTGTTAGAGCTATGTTTGGAAGTTAGTTAGTTTTATTTTGGCGTTAGAGTTAAGGAGAGGCGAGAGTTAGGTAATGATTATCACTAGGCTTAGTGCTTTCGTTAGAGTAAGTGTCAGAGCTGGGGTTGTAAGTTAGGTGAAGAAGAGAAAATACATTAAAAACATACAATCTCCTCACTACCGTCATCATTTATCCTCAACGTTAGAAAATGAGCTTGTTTATAAAAACTATAGACACCACCTATATCACTTCTAATAACAAAACAAGATTCATAACTCTACCATCTAACATTCTTTGTAAAAAATAGTAAATAAATTAGTTATCCCAAGTACTAGGATATTTACCATCACGTCCAAGAAAATCGGAGATGTAATTAAGAAGAAAAGTAAATCCAACCCCAATTCAAATGCCGGCACTTATCAAATAAATTGCTTACAATATAAAAGCATTTATATCGGTGAGACATTATGAAATTTAAACGTCCCTATCTACGAACATAAAGTGATTTATGATTAGACAACCATTCAAACCGCTCGTAATACACAGAAACAAAACTGGCCATAACTTTGAGTTTACAGACGCTACTCTAATTAAAGAAGGAACATAATTCCTTACAAAATTACTTCGATGAACTACTAATAAAAATATTACCAACTACAAACACTAGTCAAAAACATTATATTACATCACCAACATTTACCGAATTCATTCTTAAATATCTAATGTAAGTTTATTTAAAATAAATGATATATACGTAACAATGGTCCCAAATCAACATGCAAAAAACCATCAACCATGTCTACTTGATACACACACGCACACACACGCGCACACTTACGAATATACATCATCATCTGAATCCCACATAGAAAATTAGATATAATATACACTAACTAAAGCAATACAGTTTTTCGGTTATGTTTGGAATCAGTCAATTTCTTGGAACTTCAAATTGATTCGTTATTTCTTCTTGAATTCGGAAAGCCACAAATTATACTAGCGTTTAACAAGTTGAATGCACGTGAAACATGATTAACCAATCAAATTCAAACAACACAAAAGTAAAAATACCAGAATGTCTTTCTTCTCTGTTTTCAATCACATTTTCGAATGAATCTTTAATAAAAGTGAGACATGTTAGATTGATAAACGTTTGCTATTTGTTTGTTTTTTTATTTTATCGTGAAATAAATACTTATAAAATAATCATTGACATAAGCAATCCTTTTCATTAATAAAGTATTGTTTATTTATAGGCTGCTCTTATGAGATTTCTTCCGTTCTTGACGTTTAAAAATTGTTTGATGGGGAAGTTTTTTGTGTGTATCTTTTGCACTTACATTTAGTCAGTAAATCTCATTGATAGGTGCGATGCTTCACCTTTGATGTTTTCATTTGGTTAGTCAGGGTTTCGTCGACAAAATCGGATTGTGTCGAGAATTTACCTCTGCGGCCATTATCCCTTACACTTACACGAACCATATGTTGTTTTGATCTCTATGTTGAAAATATTTGCCTTGACAATCACGGACATTTACTTAAAGAAGCGGAAACAACCACTGACAATTCATTCTGAATATATGGCAACAGACAAACATACACGTTTTAGTTACCTTCCCAAAGCTAAACAAAGTATTAAAAGACAGTAAATTAACATTAGAAACTAAAGAAAAGGTGTTGAACTGCTGTGCAATATCAATTTTCTTATGTGGCCGTAATTGTTGACAATTTCCTGACACGAATAGGAAACTTAAAGCAACAGTGCGTGTTCAGAATATCATGAACGAAGCATGTTATCAATTGGGAAGAATTAAGGAAAAATGAAAACAAAATGGACAGTTATACATAGAATCAGAAAAAGACAGTTGAATTTACTCAGGCACATAATACGGAAAGAGGACTCGGAGAATTTGATACTTAGAGAACATACTGAAGGCAAGAGAGAAGAGGGAGTAACTTACCTAACGAGTAAATGGATAAGAGAACAGTGACTAGGAGAGAGTGCGGATGTATAAATTACTTAAAGTCACGAAGGATAGGAGGTTGTAGAGAACCATAATAGCCCAACTTTTGAAATAATCATGAAAGAAGTAAAGCAGAATGTTCTGTTATCCAATGAATGTTAGAGGAGTATACAAATCGAAACACCATCAACGTTAACTCCCTTATCCTTTAGAAAAGAGTGCATTATCCAAACATTGTTCATACGAAAAAGATTCCATTGAAAGTTTTTTACCCGTAGACCCACAAGTTCTGCTTCTTTGCAATGTAGTCGAAATGTTTTACTCTAAGTTAATACATCGTTGGTTTTCATCTAGAAAATGCAACTTGAACAAAAAGCAAAAAAAAAAAAGAAGGTTACCAGGGGATGGTGAGAGATCTGTTAGTGATTTTGGTGGCAACGGAATGTGAATGAGTGGAGGAAGGTTACAGCGATAAGGTAATTAGCGTTGGAGAGTGGGGTTGGGGATGGTGAATATCTGCAAAGATTAAGAGAACATGCGTTGTACATTGTCGAAACATGTCTCTTGTTGGCAAGAAGTGTAAACTGTTGAATCACTGATAAAGACCATCGGTTTGGGTTACCCACTTTCCAGATTCTGCCAGCAATCCTGACCTCAAACCCTCTCCCATCATCGTCTTCGCTCTCCCTTATTCTTTTATCTTTAATTTACTCGTTATTCCTACCTCTTTCTCGTAGTCTCTCTCTTCAGGCATTTTACTAGTCAAATCATTGTCTTTCTCTCTTGATTTGTGTCCCTCTAAAGTTTCTCTTTTCCTTCTTTCTAACAGACTCGCTAAATCACTCTCCGACTAGCAGCTATCACTTTTTTTTTTTTCAATATTCACATTCATTTCTTAACTGTATGTATTTCAATTCCTCCTACTTTGTCCACCATTTCTTAATCCTTCATTTTCTTATACTTTTTTCATCTGTCATTTCTACTGTTACTCTTTGTGTTTTTCGTCTTCCCTTGTTTCATCTTCTTGTTCAGCTTAGACTTTACTTCCCCTTCTCTTTTTTATCATTTTTTGTTTCTCTTCTTTTTTTTTTTCTTTTCTTTTTTTTTTTTTTTTTTTTGTCAATCTTTTTTTTTTTTTTATAAGTTGTCTTCTACGGTTATCGTTCTTCATTTTTCCCCTGTATGCTCTTCATATTTTCTTCTTCTCCAGTTCTTCCACATGTCTTCCTCTTTTCCTAACCACACATTGTTTATCTTCTTTTCTATCAACTTCGTCAAATCCGAATGGCTTCTGTTCTTACTGTAATAAACGCCTGTCTCTCTCTCACACACACACACTCTCTCTCTTTCTTCTGCCCAAATTCATCCTTCTTTTCTTCATCTTTCTTTTCTTATTCACCTTCTATTTTATTCTATTTAATTGTTGCTTCTCTTTTACTCTGCTTTCCACTTTCCCACAATAATAGTAGTAACAGCAAGATTCTTCTTCTTCTTCTTCTTCTTCTTCTTCTTCTTGTTTATGATGAAATTCAAGTGCCTTCTGTTTTCCTTCGGCTCATGCATCCGGTTCGTCTCTCACAGACAAACCATCCCAGCCTCTGTTCACTTTAGACCCTCCGGCCCAGATCCTTCAAACCCACCCTTACACTGTAACTCCGCCCAACCTTATCACCCACCCCTAACTCTTTCTACTCTACTAACATTGCCAACCCTATCCCTCATCCTCAACACACTTCATATCAGATTGACGTCGACAAAGTGCAGACCTCCAGTAGAATCTTTTACCGAAAATCGGTCTGTCCACATTCCTCAGTCTGCCAACCAAAAGATAACCAATACCTTTGGCTCTGTTTAACTTGTTAATGCCAAGTTCCACCATCACCGTCAAAGGCATCCAAATACAATCTGCTTTTGCTGACGAAACAGAGGCCAACTAAATAAAAACGATTAACGCTGCATTTGCAAGTATGGCTCGCTGGGTAGAGCATAGAAGACGCATATATATATATATATATATATATATATATATATATATATATATATATATATTATTTGTAAACAAGTTATATTATGCAAACCAGGTTTCTACCATCTGGTGTCTTCAGGCGATTTACAGTGACAGTTAGTGTAAATCGCCTGAAGACACCAGATGGTAGAAACCAGGGCTGCATAATATAACTAGTTTACAAATGAAAAATATTCAAAATTTTTGTAATATAATTGTATTGAACACTTTTTAATACAGCTGTGTACTGGTCTAATTTAATTATGACCAAAAACTAAGTAATTAAATAATCATATATATATATATATATATATATATATTCTTCATTTGCAAACGAGTTATTATGTAACATAGGTTTCTACCATGTGGTGTCTTCGGGTGATTTGCAATAATCAATATATATATATATAATGCGGTGAATTAATTGTTGTCTAAATTACGCAAAAATGAAAATAACACTGACATCTCATTTTTATAGATACATTTACCAAACTTACACAAAAATATCTTGAAATACTAAATAGTAAATTTATTCAATAAAATTGCCATTGGCTTAAACTATAAACTGCAGACGACTTCTGAATCTCATTCAGCTAACATGAACAGTTTTCTGGTTTAAGTCTGTAAATGTTGCCATAATCTTTGCCTTCAGTTCATCTGTAGTGTTACAAGGAGTTTTGTTAGTCTCTTTCTCAACTGCGCCCCATACATAATAGATTACAGTCTGAGAAGTTAGATGGCCAGATGTAAAGGATGATGTGGTTGCAGAAATTGTTTGACAACTATTTCTGTGTTCCCTTGTTTATTTGGCATGGTGCAGTGTCCTGATGCCAGACGTAGGATCTTCCAGCAGCCACCCTCTTGACCCAGAGCATCACTATCTCCTCAAGGCACTTGATGTAGACCTCCGTATTGATTTTGAAGCATAACGTCACCATCACCAGTAATCACTTCAAACACCTTCGTAATCCTCAATAGACTCATCGAACTCTTTCTGAATTTTCTGCACTGTCCTCAGATTGAGCCCCGCTAAAATGAAATGGTCGTATTGGAGCTTCCGGCATGAACAGCAAGCAGTACAGAATGCCGTCTCCAAATTTCTGGTGGAGGGAATTGCGCCATAGTGATCTTTTTCTCTAAGACTGTTCCCAACTGACCCTACTATACTGTGCAGTCAATAAAATCAAAAACAAGCAATGCGTATAAAAATTTTAAATGACTCACCGCACCCTGTATATATATTTGATATATTTTTATACATCAAAAACAATATTAGGGAAACTATATGACAAAGTGGAAAAACGTTTACTTGTGACACGTTTCGACCGTCAGAACTTCATTGGACTAAATTTGTTATGTTGGTATGACTACACACATTCACGAACGAGTGGTCCTGGGGATTTTAGGATTTTTTTTATATATATCTAGTCGAATTCATTGAGTCTTTTTCTTTTTCTTTCCATCACTTTTGTTAGTAGGTATCCCACACTGTGATAATAGAAGATCTACTTTAAAAGCAAGGGTGCACATTTGCTGTATATGACCTTGCGATCAAAGCACTCTCTAGACACTTACACTGTAGTAATTGTGATCAGAGTAGTATTTTTATGTCAAAATTGTAGTCAGTTTCGTTACGGTGGGCAACCTAGATATTGACATATTGTTTTGTAAATTGTCCCTTTTGTGTTCATATAATCTTTCATTTAGATTCATTGAGGTTTCTCCTATGTATTTTTGTGACAATCATTACAGGCGATGGAGTAAATTTTTCCTTCAGGTTTTAGCTTATTGTTTTGTTTAATATTGACTAGTTTTTTGGGGTTTTTTTTATTGTTTTGGATGTAGTAAGTTAAAATTTTATGTTGGGTTTAGATAGATTATTTTCGATGTAATAGTATCAGTTAGTAGGATAATAACATTTTTTATTCATTGGGTTTTTGAGGAGGGGCTGTTTTTGTTTTGAAACATTTTATGGGCTTTTTGTTTCGCAGAGACGGGGTTATGCAGATATCACTCTGTTCTAGGTGGGAAATCGGGTGTGGGTACTCCAGACTAGTGAAGTGTGGATATGGAAGAGAATTTTCATTCTATCAGCAAACAATAACTTAGCTTCATTAAGGACATTCATTTGAAGCAGAGACAAAGTGGCGTCTGTTGTAATTAAATATGTCACTCCGGTATAGTCAGAATAAGTGATTCCTGTGGGCAATAGCGGCCGAGCATGCAGGTGAGAACCAAGGAAATGAACGAAGTTTGACTTTGAATTTCCTTGCTAGAATGACAGCATCCATGCCGGTTTTCAACCAGGCGAAGAACTCAGAGGCACATTTTTGAACAAGGATGTTAAACATTTTGTTCCAAGTGACGTACCGAAGGAAATCTTGGAATGAGTCCTAATCTGCACGTTGATAACAGAAAGGTATTCTATAAGTAGGCGGTTCTTGGCTGGTGGGGAGCGGAAAGAGAAAGACACCACCGCGTGATGTTGCCAAGAGAGCAGAACTGCATAGTATGACATGAGTCAAGGATAAAGGTAAACAAGAGATATACAAGTGAAGTGTGTCCTTCATTCTTACCCGAGAAAACGCATGGGGAAATTCGCTACTTGCGCTTGAGATTGGGTGATTAAGAAGTTCAGAGTTTGGATCAGTAACAATGTTTAAGCCACTTGGCATGATAGTCATTAAAGTCACCGAACACAAATATGTTTGTAAACGGATTTAGAGAAATACACTTCCCCATAAACTATCTAGCACACAAGAGTCATGAGAGGACGAGTAACAGTAGACAAAGAAGAGATAGCTACCTGAGTTTAGTAGACATATGTCAGAATGGCCTGGAGATTCAAGAAAGTGTTCCCTAGCCAGAGAGAGATGTTCGCGGACATAAACCTCTAGGCCATGCATGTGGATATTAGAGTCCTTCCTAAAGAGAGTAAGGCAGCCAAGAATCGAGAAATCAGAGGAGGGACTTGCAGACTTAAGATTAGTTTTACATAAAGCTAGGATAACCGAGTACTTTTCGAAGAGGAAAGATTACACACTGCAAAATTTGGAACGAATACTGCAAATGTTGGAGAAAAAATGTTGAGGGATTTAGATGTTTTTGTTGGGCTGGTTTAGTTTATATCTTTGATTACTTATAGTCCATGGTGAGTGACTTTGGTAAGGAGAAGCCTAGGGTATTAGTAGCAGTCGGTTGTCAAATGTAGCATGTGCGGAAAGAGGGACTGGCGCAGACTTTAGCCAGCCCTAGTCCCCTTACCATACATACTGTTTCCTCGGTGTTGTCCAACAGAGGTGCTTGCATGGACACCCATCTATTCGGGACATGACACTGGAAGAACCCCAGTATTATTCGACTGTTTATTGGAGCAGCCTCTCTAGACGCTATGTAAGAGTTCGGGCTCTTAATTACCAGTTAGGAAGCAGCAACCAGATAACTGCCAACTCGGCACCATCAATATGAAGAGATTGCTACCATCCAAACATGCCACAAAAAACTCATGACAGCCCGAGGAAAGGAACCGTTATTCTTCAAAATATTAATGCAGTAATCTTACAATACAAAATATATTTCAGCTTTAAATAACCCATAAACATTAAAAATCAAATCAATCAATCCTCACTAAGTGCCCAATTGCAGAAGGTTTGACGAATTAAGGTAAACGCTATAAGAAAATAATTTCCATCAAAATATTTGAGATGATAAAGACAATAGTAACTTTTTAAATGACAGGCGTATAAACAAACACTATTTTATTAAGATTAAGCCAACCTTGATGTACAGATGTGACACATGGGAATTAAGAAAATAACTTGCTATTTAAGTCAAAATCGAGCATTGTAAAGTACAATGCCAAAAGAGAAAGAGATTTACATGCATCGAAAAACCGACCAAAGTAAATATATAGAAAGGATTAAACAACAAATATGGAGAAAGATACATAAAAAAAGATTACAGATGGAGCAAAAGGTTGGTTAGTTGATTCCCAACAAATAAAAAACGCATCAGAAAAAATAACGGATAGAATATTAAAAGACGAGATAGACGGGTTGACGGATAAGACATGGATGATATTAATACAAGCATATGGAAGAATTTGGGAAAGCCCTTTTTGCCAGCAAAGTATGATGACTGTCAATTTCATGCGATATTCTAACAATTTCTACAATCTCCAATATTGAGCACATTTCTTTCATCAATAAACAAAATGTTAAACTATCTATCTATCTATCTATCTATCTATCTATCTATATATATATATATATATATATATATATATATATATATTACATTTTGTATATTAATGAAAGAAAGATTGATTGTTTTCTATATATATATACTAGCAGTATAGCGCGGCGGTGCTCGGGTGTAATGAAAGCTTTAAAACTAATCCATGGTCATAGAGCTCAGACCCTTTTGACGTTGGCACGAAAGACTAAAAAAGCAATAGTTGTTTCCAGTTAAAACGAAACCGTAGACTGAAAGAAAAATGAATGGATTTTGATTTCCTGGTATCGATATCAAATAAGTTTTTTTCGTCGTAAACTGAATTTTGAAGGCTAAATAAGTCCTCTGAGTAAATGGTATCATGGCTGAGACTAAGTACTACAATTATACCTACTTAGAGCCAAACCCGAAGCAAAAACTAAAATAAAACAGCTGAAAAAATAGACATACAGGCAGATAAAGAAACACACACAAACATCTGCAACCTTGAAACTTCTGAATATCGTTTCTTACGAGCGTATCAAATTTGATTAAAATCAGACCATTCCTTCTATAACCCAAAGATTTTCGATATTTGTCGGGGGTACCTCGATACAAAACCTAGCTAAGAACACTCGCAAACGCTTATAGTACAACTGTGTAAATTTTCAAGAAAATCGGTTCAGCCGTTTCGGAGTCTATAGGTAACAGACACAAATACACAGACACACACACAGACACACACACACAGACAAAGTTCCATTTATGAATATGTTTAGATTATATATATATATATATATATATATATATATATATATATATATATATATAATTATTTATTCAGAAATAAAAACATGAACATGTTATAATCTCACAACAAAAGTACCTATTTTGTTTCGACACTTCTTGTGTCTTGTCAAGTGATGAGTATATATATATATATATATATATATATATATATATATATACAGAGAGAGAGGGAGAGAGAGAGAGAGAGAGATAAAGAAAGGGATGAGTATTTTTTATTAATCCGATAGATTTTATTGCTTAAGCATTAGTGAATACCTGTATTTGGATATGTATATAATATATTCGATATACGTATATATATATATATATATATATATATAGAGAGAGAGAGAGAGAGAGAGATTCATATAATGTACACATATATATGCATGTATATATATTCATTGATATAATATATCTATATCTATTCACATAATATATATATATATACACACACACACACACACACATATATATATATATATATAGATTCATATAATATACACATATATATGCATATATATATATATTCATTGATATAATATATATATATATATATATATATATATATATATATATATAGGTATAGACGTAAATAAGTATACATATGTGCATACACGCAGTAACACACAGATATAGAAATATTTCTCTGGTGTTAACAGAACAGAGCCTAATGTAATATGACAGAACTATAAAGTATGTATATATATATATATATATATATATATATATATATATATATATATATATTATCCTACGTTTAAGGCACGACTCGGAGTTTCATGCATACTCAATTATATATATATTTGTTTACGAGTGCACACACATACGTACACACATACAATGAACTTCTGACTAATTTTTTTTTTTTTTTTATGTCAGAATTAAAATTCATGAACACGTTTTATTATTTCTACCGAACTGCGCGCTCGGGAAAAATAACGTTTGAAGTAATAAAAATGTCGATTTGAAAATAAAACCATTAATTCTTTAGAAATTGCTTTGTTTACGTTTCGGTTAGGAAAATGAGCAAACGTGGCTTCTGAGAAAATTAAAACGAGGAGATGGGCATTTCTTAAAAGGCAAGTAAAAACGATTCTGGCGCTCTCCTCCTCCTCCGTCGTCGATCGGTCTCAAGCGCACTTGATTAGACGTTAGTTTCTCCTACAAAGATGGACACAGTTTCGAATTGCCGGAGGATACATTACTTTCTTTATTAAGATTTCTTTAGTGTCCAGGTGTAGCCCGGTATAGTTTTAAAAAATGTGGCATATTGGCCCTATTCTTTCTCCCACCGCTGTAACTTTCCACCCACGTGGCTCATCCCTTGTTGCTTGTTTAGGATGTGGCTCCTAATCTTTTTTACTCTTTTCTTTTCTCTTTTTTTTTTTTTTTTTTCAGTTGGAGTAGATAGACTGAACTATCTCCCGGTTCACACTCCACCCACGTCTATTGAACAGATGAAGAGGCTCGTCTCTTGTTCCCTGTTTAGGATGTGGTTTCCGGCTTTCTCTTTTCCAATCTTTTTTACTCTTTTCTGGTTTTTTTTTTTTAATTGGAGGAGCTAGACTGAACTATCGCCCGGTTCACACTCCACCCACGTATATTTAACAGGTGAAGAAGCTCATCCCTTGTTCCCTGTTTAGGATGTGGTTTCCGGCTTTCTCTGTTCCAATCTTTTGACTCTTACGTAGCCCCCTGCGCATCAGTGGCGTTACCGCCTTGCTTGGGGTGATATGATTAAAAAAAATAAGTTCACCGTGTCTTTTGTATAAATACTTTCACGGTAATTGTCTTGTTGAACTTTCCTCTATGGTACCTAGACTTTAGAATTTAAGTGCAGTACTAGATTGGCGGTTAGGGCTCATCAATTTGCAGTTGAAAATTATCACGGTCCTGTATCAAGGTTGGAAAGTTATCAGGGTAGCACCCTGTGTCATACCAAAATAGCTGGTCAATGTAGGTGGTTGCTTAGTGACCAACCCGTTTTGCTCCATGGCTAGGTGTCCAGAGCAGTAAATCACACACTGCTCGCCAGCAGCATCCTGCAACGCGCATTCTGCATTCGCGTAAGATTGTCGAAATACCAGCAACTGGTCCATAGAGATGTGATTTAGTTGGATGTGGTCTCCAAGAGATGCTAGTGTTTTAATTAATGTCCAGGCAGTGAGACCATACATTAACGCTACTTCTACAGTGGCTCGAAAGAATGTTCGCTTGGGGTTGATTTCATGATCAAATTTCCAGATAAGATCAATTTTACTCAAGGCTTTAGCGATGCAAATTTTCACATCCTTTTCAGTAGAATTTATTTCGCTTCCTAGGCATGTAAAAGATTTGACTGATTTTATTGATCCACTTGAGACAGTTTGCATTGAACCTTGGTGATTGAAGCTTACGAATTCAGTTTAAAAGCCTCGAGATAGAGTCCAACATTATGTAAGAGAACTGTTGCATTGGCGGTGGTATCTGCAGTGATAGCAAAATTATCTGCGGAGTCTATAGCTATCAACTTGTTCGCAGGATATTGATTTGAGAGACTTGGTGATAAAGTAAAACCTAGATGATGATTTTTGCCGAGTGTAGTTCTCAATACGTAGTCAAGGTTGATAACAAAGAGAAAAGGTACAAGTGTGTCACCCTGAATGACCCCTTCTTTGATGTCGAAGAAGCTAGTATCTCTGTCTGGGGATCTAAGCAAAGATATGTATCGCAACATATTAGCATTTACTGTCTCAGGGAGTGATACCATAAACCAGAAGTGTCTTCATTTTTCTTTATGTACAGTATCGAAGACTGTAGAGAAATCTACGTTTCAAGTTAAATGGTTTGTTATATAGTAGGATTTTACAAGTATTAAAATCACCTATTCCCCTCTACACTTTTGAAAAATAAATGATTTCAATGCTTGTAAAATTTTAGTATAAAACAACGGGAAGCCAGGCGCATTTCATGTTCGTTTATATTCATGAACTCACGAGTTGATGTGGAAACAACTTGCATGTGGATCTAGTGATGGCAACGTTATATAATTAATCTTCTAACAGGGTTTGAAGCTTAACACGGAGGCCTACATCAAAGGCCTTGTGAAGGTAGTGCTGCCCTGAGTCAAGAGGGTGACTGCTGGAAGTTCTTAAGTCTAGCAACAATACTCTGCATCATGTCATACAAACAGAAGAACCCAGTAATGGCTGTCAGACGATTTCTACGACGACATCACCCCTTACATTTGAATGAAAGAGCAAAAAAATTCCTTGTAACATTAAAGATGTTACAAGATTAAAGATGTTACAAGATTAAAGATAATAGCAATGATTATGACAGTATTCACCAACTTAAACAAGAAGATCGTCCAGAAGAGTTGTAGGAGATTCCGACATCATCTGGAGACCATGGTGAAAGCCAATGTAGTTTTATTGTATCACTTTACCGTTTATTGTTTGAAAATAGTTTTGTATAATATATGTTAAGATAATATGTCAGTGTTATTTTCATTTTTGCGTAATTTAGCAAATAAATTTGTGCGAAAGAAATTGCTAATATCCACAAGAAAATTAATTTTCGTCGTTAAATGACCCATAAGGAATTTATATGCCGTTAAACAAACAATCTATATATATGTGTGTGTGTGTGTGTGTGTGTGGATCAGGGTGTAGGATGTTTATAGCCTGTTAACCAGCGCTCTACAGCAACCACCTCATTTACATATGTGTGTCGAATAAAATCACACTCTGTTTTTCTCTCTCTCTCTCTCTCTCTCTCTTTCTCTCTCTCTCTCTCTCTCTCTCTCTCTCTCTCTCTCTCTCTCTCTCAATGTGTAAATATTCAAATATTTCGTCCCCTGAACTTGTCCACGATGAACATGGAAGTTTTCTCAGAATCTGTAGAGTTGAATCTGTTAGGGAGGGAAATTTATGTGTTTGTTCAGGTCGCCGTCAGATGGGGTCGTTGCCAACCAGTGTCACAAATTGAAATTATGGAAAGGTTGAAATATTCATGTGTGTTCGTGTGTGATACCTACACAATACACTCGCTTATATTCTACTTTCCTAGTACTTTTGTAAGCGTAAGCTTTGTAATTAAACCCTGAATGCCAGTGTTGTACGTGTCTATATACATCTGGCTGACTATATATGTGTTGTCTTTATGTTTTTATTATGAGAAAGTTTTTTCTTAATAGCCGTCTGTAAATTTTTTGTGTTTGTGATTTTAGAGTTCTAATTTTTGTTCTGTAATGCGTGGGTGTTGGTCGATTTTACAATATGTCAGACTACGTGCGTGTAGGTCTAAGTGTTTGTATATGCGCACTATGGGTCTATATCCTATTTATTTATTTTTTCTGGAATAAGTGTTTTGTTTTCATGCATATGCCCCCTCCGTTTTTAACTAATCCATTTTCTTCCCCCAGCTATGGATAAATAGCAGGATAGACTGGGTTCTATATCCTTGGGTGGCAACCGGTCTAGTAGCAGGAAAACTCTGAATTCAAAACCAGCCTGGAGAGGGCTAGGCTCCATCAGGTTATCTTGCCGAAAATACACCACTTCTACTGCGGCTGCAGTAATGCAGAGTACCTACGACTCTGGGAAGTCACGGGTCTCGTGATCGTGCAAGTGATTTTTAGGAAAATATAACTTTCTACGTACAATTACGTGCATGTGTGTAAACCTCTATGCGTTTGTTTGTATGTATGTATATATCTTTTTCTACTACCACTACTACAATGTACCGTGTCCATTCAGCACTTCCCATCATTCAATTACTCACGCTCGTCAGGTATGTCATGCATTTTTTTTTATTCTTTCCCGTTTGCCTTCAATTTATCATGTGAGTATCAGATTTTCCAAGCCCGCTTTCCTCATTATAGGCCCTAGAAATATCAACCGTCTCTTTCTGGTGTTAAGTTTCCTTTATGTTTTATTTTCTCTAAAACTTTGTCGTTGTTCACATGTTCAGTTCATGGTGTTCCTAGTATACTTTTGTAAAACGTTATTGCTGTTGCTTAAAGTCTCTTCTTCATCAGTAAGGAGATTGTCCAGAAATCACTGCCATATAGGAGGACTGATATTACATAACAGTTCAATAATTTTTTTCTTACGAAATTTTTCTGCTTCCTAATACTTTTCTTAGCTTTTAAAAAGCTTCTTTTGCTAGCTCTTTCGAGACATGATCGGCCAAGCGTGTATCACGTATGGCACTTAAATGCATGTATATTAAACCTGTGGGGTATATAGCTTCACTATGTTAGTTGTTACTTTTATGATTTTCAAAGCAAATATATTTTTATAGACCAGAGTTAATAATCCCACAACCAACTGGTTTAATATTCAGAGTTGATCTTCTCCTTGTCTGTTTTCCAGTCAAAGCTAGAGAGTTGAGTCTGTCCTGCTATTAAAGCTTAGTTGGTGTGTGCAAGAGAAGAAACGCGTCGTTGTTGGCGGGAAATAAAACTCGGCACGCCAATCTACATTTTTTACCCTGATAACCTCTACACTAACCACACGTCCGCCTGTGTATTTACTTTGGGGTTATTTATTTATGTCTATTTGCATAAACGCAATTTTATGTTTTTGCCATCTTAATTTTGCTAACGCCAGGCATCGTGATATTGTGCGAGACTAACTCTTAATCTAAGGAAGTCGCCCAGTTTATTTTTAAGTTCAACATAGTCTGTCACAAGACCATAATAATAACATACTCACTGTTAATGGTCTGTGAGATTATCCTGCTAATCGTTCAATGTATAGTGTTCGAAATATACTCGATCTCTTCTAAACCGAAAAAGAAAAAATCACTTCCGTAAAACAAAGCAAAACAATGTTTGAACAAAACAGCAGAATGTTTTTGAAGCCAAAGAATAAAATCTGACCAATTAGTACGAAGCAAGTGACTTTTTAAACCAATAAAAACTATAGAATGCAGACCGCAAAAAATAATATTCCTCTAAGAAATTACGAACAAGATTTTTTAACTTCGTTATTCAGACAACATTTAGACGTAAACCTAAATTTACCTTACTCCACATAACACGTCATTTTTTATCTCACACAACAAAATATTATTTTATACCTTGATGAATTTCAAAGGACGCATCTTTTAAGTTTGTCAACAACACTATTTCTTTTATTTCACATACCATACAAACATTTCCGAATCGTGTACAAAAATACTTTAATTGAAAAACCTCACTTATATGTCTACTGTCTTTTTTTTTCTACACGCATCAATATGTCTATAGAAACTTAATTTGTCTTTTATTAACGTTAAAATCACTGGGTTTTTTGTTTTGTTTTTTTATCGGGGTGCGTTTTTTTTTTTTCGTTCTTTTAATACGCTTTCAATTCGTGCAATTATCATCGTTTCAGAAAATAGAATTGACGAGACGATTTCAATGGAAAAGGCTCGGGATAAGAATACATAAAGTCAACTGAGTAGATTTTGCTCTCGAATCAGTCTTAGAGAAGGACACACTGAATTCTAAAACGTGAAGAAAGTAACACAAAACTACTCCACTATCTTTTCCAAGAAACCATGGTAATTCACATGTAATAAAGTAAAAGACTTTGAGGAAAGCCATGATCACCTATGTCCTGGAGAAATTAATATTGTATTAAAAATAACCAGTTGCCTATCACTAGCTTACCGATTTTTTTTTCAGATTGTTACCATGAGGAGTGAGAAATTAAAAGAAACCCGTTTTTTAACATTATTTTCTGTACAGATTTTTTGATAACGTCGGTATTTCCTACGCTTAATAGTTGTGTCATGGTCAGTAATCTAGACATGTAGTCCATTAGCAGTGAACGTGGTCCTTTCTGGGTGCCCCATACTTGTGGTTACATACTAACATTAAGCTGCATTTAGTAAATAACTATACAATCTCCCGACACTACTGATTAAGCCGATTCGTACTTGTGGTGAGTAAACAGGTAGTACATGAAGAGTATTGAAATATACCCTTTCCTCTTTACTAATAGAGTTACAGAGAAACTCTCTCTCTCTCTCTCTCTCTCTCACTTTCTCTCAACACATACATACTTTCCCTCTTTCTAGTATTCATATCTCTAGATATAACCCGGACATAGCTTATTTGGGTGAACTGACGTCATGCGAAAAACAACCAATGTCTAAAACTCCCGCCAAAATAAAGTCAGAAACACGTAAACGTTAAAATTATAAAAAGAACAGTGAACGCTGTTTAGTTGGTCCTAGTTTGCCCGCCTGGCGTGTAGAGCTCGAGACAGACGTCGGAGATTCAATCAACAAACCAACATGCCAAAAAAAGATTAACTCCATGTAAACCAGAGATGTACATAAATAATCTTCACGAAAATAATATGCATAAAACTGAATGAATTTAAGAGTATAATCCACTCTTTCAAATACCCAGCACATAATATAACATAGCACAAACAGCAACTTGATACTGCATTCTACCAGACACACACATGAAGAAACAAGTATGCTATATTTACATGAATACACATATAAACGGAAAAAAACTCTTTATAAACTGAACACAGCAATACATATAAATGAACATTCACATGAATACCACAATGACTTTCACAAGAAAAATATAAAAAAGACATAAAAAACAAAAAAGACAGACATGATAATCATTCGCATAAAAGATGTAACCCTATGGAGTCAACAAAAAAAAATAATAATAATAAAATGGTGGTATAGTTAATAAAATTTGGTCTTTACGCGTTTGTTATCTCAATCCCATCTATATCATATACTCTTATTTATTCTCACTGGTAGAGAACTTCAAAATAATAGTGGATTCTAATCAGTTAATATTTTTATTCATTGGCTAAGAATTAAGCAATGCTCTTCATTTTCTAAGCGCCGCAAAGTAGAAAGCATAGAGCATCTAGTGAGGATAGAACTCACTACAATGATTCGTAACGAGGCAAGTTTCCTAACCATTACGCCACGTAGATGTGCCCAAAGCCTACGCAATATGTAACAGAAATGAATTTTCTAATTGTGCTTAGTCGACAGCAAAGTCACGATAATAAAATAATTCGTAAAATGCTTTTATTCTCTGTCGCTGTAAATGAATATCACGTATTAGTGTTTAACTAATATGTGATATCTCCTTAGAATTAGAACATTCTAATCACGCGGATTAAATAAAGGAATCTATTTGAAAAAGCCGGAGAATACAACGTCCAGATAAACGTAGAAAACAAGAGTTCAAATAAATTTTTGTATAATAATAATTTCGATGTTTATTTAGTGTAGATAAAATAAATAAGTACTTTAATATTTACACTTATTTTCCTTATCTATTTACCAAATTTCTCTGTTATTTTTAGTCATTTTTTACATCGTTTATTAAGGCATTATTTTTGTTCAATATTTAAAACAAATTAAACATACATGTGTGCCGTTAATTAGTATGCATTATATTTCCTTCCTCCATTTATTCTATATCCTATTTTGACATGCTGGTTATAAAGTTAGAATGACTGGTGATTAGATTAAAGCACAAGGAAATACCTATTTTACCTTTCTTTAGAACATTTCACTTGGGACAAGCAAACGGAATTTGAACCCACATGATAGGTTTTCATTAAAAAAAAAATGTATATTATTCGTTAGCCTCTCCCTTCTACACTTGAATACAGATGTGGCACTCGCGATTTTGAATCATTCTAACTGATGAGACAAAAGGAAATGGAGATGACAAAACGATGTCAAGCTGTTAACCATGAATCCGTTCGGTACTGTTTCGGAACCTATGATACAAAGCCCTTTGCAGCTTAAATTACTGTCAGCCATCTTGACATAGATTACTTACCCTTGAAGCCAGAGAAAGAAAGAAATGGGGAGATAATCCTGCACAAATCTCCCTCACTATAATCCCAAACTATTTATTTCTTCTGATTTAACCTCCACAAAATAAAACTGAAACAGAACAAGAGAGAGCATTAAAGAGAAAACAAAATTCCGATGTTGGAATTCGAAAACGAATATTTCATTAAAACTTGGAATTTATTTTAAGAATACTTATTCGACACAAGACGTTCATTATCTAAGATTTAATCCATCCCTACTAGAGAGCATCTGTTAGTGAGTCAGTCTCACATAGTATTGTTAGTCGGTATCATCTTTCCTCTGGTGTTCTTCTACAAGACTAAATTACTTTTAAATTTACTTTTAATAAATATGATTATATTCTTCTTCTTCGTCTTCTTCTATGTGCCTTGTCCTTTCAGGCGATCATGGTCTTCCACGTCTCCCTATCCCTGGTGGCTCTTAGCACGCTTTCTCCTGTAAGACCACGCAACCTCCGTTCTGTCACCCACCTGCTCAGGCCTTCCATATACCTTATCCGCTGCTTTCTTCTGTATCTTTTCCCCTCTATCTTGCCTGTTAGTATCAGGTTCTCCAAGCCTTCCTTCTTCATTGCATGCCCCAGGAACTTTAGTTGTCTCTTCCTGATGTTCAATATTAATTTCCTTTTCGTTTCCATTCTTTCCAAAACCACATCATTGCTCACATGCTCGGTCCATGATATCCGCAGACAGACGTATTACATACGCGCAGAGCAAACGACCATGTCCTGTTAAAACACCGAAGTCGAGCACGGTCAGTACTAAAATGGGTAACCGCTTGGGAATATCAGGTGGTGTAAACTTGAATGTATGGGTGATGTAACGAATAAAGACAAATAATTTACAATCAGAGAGCCGCGTTCCAATTCCAGTGGGCTTCGTTTTATTCATTTTACTCCCTTGGGAAACATTTGAATCCATCTCTTCTGTCCCTGCTATGGGTTAATTAGAATAACTTGTATCAGTAAAAAAATATTATCTTCCAAAAATTATCACATTCTAAAAATATTTTCTGGTTTTAACTAATCTTCAAAAAGTTAATAATTTTAAAAATTCACATGAGATAAACATGAGAAAAAAATTAATCCAAACCCTCTCTCACTAATCGTGACAGGAGGGAAACAGACGACGGTCTTCAATATAATAAAGAAGATATATATATATATAAAAATAATAACTAAATAGATTCTGTAAGTATGTAGGCCGTAAATTTATACTTAAATAAACCTTCAAAAAAACCACTAACAAACAGAACCTAATTCCGTTACAATCCGGTGCACTAAGGCGTCGGATAAATGGGGAGAAAAAAAAGAAATCCGCGGAACAAGAACAAAACATTCAATACTCCGCAGTAAAGAAAAAAAAACCCAAACGGAACCAACCACAAGAAAAAGTGCTCGATACAAAGTACAAAAGAAGATATACAAAAGTAGAGCAAAGACACACAAAAATCTAAAGTGAGCCAAAACCTACCGCGGTTTCACACTACGGATCGTCAGGGGAAAAAAAAAAATATATATATATCCTGTCAGACTCATGGGGAGAGAGAGACAGAGACAGAGACAATAGCAAGGCAGCGTCGGCTTAGTTCATTCTCTTTACTAACAGTAATTAAATTTTACTATCAGTTATGAAAACTCTTTCCGGGTCTTTGCACTTTAACTTTAAATATAAAATAAAAAGGCACTTTATATATATATATATATATATATATTAAATATAAAATAAAAAGGCACTTTATATATATATATATATATATATATATAAACTTATTCAGAAATAAAACTTTGTCTGTGTGTCTGTGTATCCGTTACCTATAGACTCCGAAAAGGCTGAACCGATTTTCTTGAAAATTTATGCAGTTGTACAATAAGCGTCTGCGAGTGTTCTTAGCTAGGTTTTGTGTCGAGGTAGCCCCGATAAATATCGAAAATCGATAATCGAAAAAATCGGGTTATAGAAGGAGTGGTCCGATTTTAATCAAATTTGATACACTCAGAGTCAAAGACATAAGAAACGATATTCAGAAGTTTCAAGGTTGCAGTTCTTACAATAGTGCAGAAAATTGATAATATATATATATATATATATATATATATATATATATATATATATATATATATATAGGCAAGATGTTTGTGTGTGTGTCTGTTTATCTGTTTGTATGTCCTTTATACAAATCCACAACTTTTATCCGATTCTCGCCAAATATTCTTTAGGCTGAGTCTGAGCTCTTGACAGTGGATTAGTTTTCAAGCTTTCATTACACCCGAGCAACGCCGGCCTATACTGCTAGTATATATATATATATATAACATTTTTAGTAGAGAGGACTATATAGGTTATAATAGATCCGAACCAACGAGATTAACGTTTCTTTAATAATAAAGTCACTAATTGCTTGTCTCATTTTGTACAACAATAGTATAAAATAGGAACATTGAAATTTTGCAAGTAACCAACATCGATAAAATCAAATTTTGATTCTGGAAATGTTTCAAGAATTGTTCACTCACCTCACAACAGTGTATCTCAAAATAATTCAAATGAAATAAAATATCGAAAAAAACAAAAAAGAAAGAAAAAAAGAATAGATATGAGGAAAGGGAATTGATGCAAAGTCGTAAATAAGAGACTTGGCCGGGGTGGAAGCCATTTGAATCAGGGAACTGAATTCGGGATTAGCAGTCTAAGACAACGGCTTGTTAGTGTAGATGTTCGCAGGTGGCCATGTGGTTACTGTCAACTGTCGAATCAGGTTCAATCCCGAACATACCCAGCATCCACTTCGGTTCCTCCTCTTTTCCGCCTTCTTTTGCCTGCACACATACACACAAACGTCAATAAATACAAACGAACACTGATATTTACAAACATACGTACTCTCTCTCTCTCTCTCTCTCACGCACACACACACACACACACACACACACACTATATATATATATATATCAAGGGCAAAACGGACTAACTGTACAAGAAGAGATTAATTACTCTATTTATGTTCGATTCAACAGATGTGAAAAAGGGAAATATACAGAGATATGTTTATCAACATACGCTTGAGAGTGAGTGTTGGTTGCTTCTCTGCGCGAATGTCTGTGTCGAAAGATACTTTTATATGTGTTTGTGTGGTTGTTAACATTTATGTCAGTTAACATAAACAAGTATGCGTATATACATGTAGAGTAGAGTCTAATATGAAAGAACGATCGTTTACAAGTCAAACATTTCAGTATTCGCTTGTGATAAAAATCGCAGTAAATATCTCAAAAAACTTGACCTACACTGAAAATTTGCATAAAAAGCATCAAGGATAAAGAAAGTTCTTGAAACTGCATAGAATGTATAAGCACATGTAAATCCAATTAACATAATTGATATTGACGCGATATATTCATATAATTCCAGACCATAGCTTTTAATTACTTCCGGGATGTTTTCTATTAATTCACCCCAAATGTGGCAAAATCGGGTACGCTATTTCTAAGTGTAGGGTTCTCGTTTGTGCCCACCCCGATAAACAAGCCCAAAACAGATTTTTTTTTTTACCTTTTTTTCTTTAAAATTGTAAAAAATTCCTTCTACTTCGAACATTATGCACACTTACGAAATGTGAATAACACATTGATTTTTGGTAATTTGTCATTCTGAGGGTTAGAGTTGTTGCGAGGGAAGCGAAGCAAATTTGGATTTAAAATTTATCTTTTCAAAAGATGCCAATTTTTTTTTTTTTTTTATAAAAAAACACACTTTAATTTAAAATTTTAATTTCCAGAGAGTGCAAATAATTTAATAAAAACTAACTTTGATTTCAAATTTATAATTTCTTGGGGCGAATTAATATTTGCAATAACTTTACGTTATTCGGGGTGAATTAACAAAAAAGATCATACTTCTGTACATCTATAACCACAGGCCTTCACTAATTTGTCTTATTGTTAAGGCGTGATTTTTGTCCCGTTCCTCCTGCATTTTCTGATACAAATCAATCTGTTATCAGCTTCCTTACTCTAATATCAACAACGATGGTAATCAAATGATTCTCAATTAAACTGCGATCAGGGCATTGCTCTAACCTTGTCGTAACCTTATTTATTTTAAACTTTGAATGATTATTTTCCTATTTTTGTAGTATGACTGAAGGACATTATCTGATCTGAAAGAAGGAACATGGTATTTCATGATGTTCTTATATATTGCAATATTAACCTTGACATCTAGTCGAATGAGTGCGTCATGATCAGTGTCAGAAAACAGTTCAGACACCAATACGCTATGACCTCCGAATTTAACTGGATTTTTCAATCATTTGGAAAGTAATCACGCACATTTACACCATGACATACTACTGGCAATCAGTTTGGTTGTTTGACTGATTTTGCGGCATATCAACACCTCTATGAGTTATTTAATAGCGAAATCTAAATATTTTGAACACAATTTTATGGTCTTAACTATTACTTTGAGCGAAATTGTATGTTTTCAACTATAGATAAAATGTATTGTTGATCATTTTTCTATAAAATGTATTGTTGGTAATTCTACTATGAATATGTATTGTTGATCATTTTATATCAATAAGTATTATTACATCAAAATGTATTGTTGGTAATTTTATCATAAATATATACTGTTGGTAACTTTTTATGCAAATATGTATTGCTGCTATTTTTACTATAAAATGTATTTTTATACTTTATGAAAGTATAAAAATACATTTTATAGTAAAAATAGCAGCAATACATATTTGCTTTTGTTTGAGGGTTCACTATTTCTCCATAGCTGGGATCCTAACAGGTTACGGTGGATCTGGGAATAGCATCAATTAAAAGGTGCTTCCATGCTCCTCAAAACTCCCAGTCTCCCGATCAGGTGCCTTGCTGTCGGATGTAGTTTATCGTCATAACCAGGACAAGCTTTCAGTCAAAGAAAGTCCACATTACACCTTCGCTTGTCTCTAAGATATTCTTAAAACTTGACCCTCACAAAGCGAGCGGTGGTGACGGAATCCCAACCATAGTTTTAAAGAAATGTTCCCCTGAACTATCCTTTGTCCTTTCTAAGCTCTACAACCTCTGCCTATCTGCTTCCTGCTTTCCTGCCTGTTGGAAATCTTCCTCTGTAGTTCCTATATTTAAAAATACTGGAGAACCCTCTGACCCTGCAAATTACCGCCCTATCAGCCTTCTTCCGATCTTTGGCAAAGTGTTCGAAGCCATTATCAACGCCGAGGTGGTTCAGCATCTCACAGCACACAGGCTCCTCTCGGACAAGTAATATGGTTTCCGCTTCACCAGGTCTACTGCTGATATGCTAACGACCATCACCGAGTACATATACCAGACACTCGACAGGAATGGCGAAGCCCGAACCGTTGCATTGGATATATCTAAGGCGTTCGACAGAGTTTGGCATGCTGGCCTTCTATGTAAACTGCGGAGCTATGGTATAACTGGACATTTGTTTGAACTAATCCAGTCATTCCTCTCTAACCGCACAATGAAGGTGGTATTAAACGGACATGCCTCTCAGAACTACCATACAAACGCAGGTGTCCCCCAAAGCTCCATCTTAGGTCCTACACTCTTCCTGATATACATTAATGATCTCCCTGATTCCAT
This sequence comes from Ascarosepion bandense, assembly GCA_037127315.1. NCBI lineage: Eukaryota > Metazoa > Mollusca > Cephalopoda > Sepiida > Sepiidae > Ascarosepion > Ascarosepion bandense. The sequence continues at coordinate 815,271 of JBBBDQ010001807.1, forward strand.
AAGAGCCCAAATAGGTTTGTACGCCGATGACACCACAGTTTACTCTCGCCTCCTACAAAAATCTGGTGTAGGCGTCAAAGCTAACCTCGCAGCTGATATTGAAAAAGACGTCTAATCCATATTGGACTGGGGTAAGAAATGGCTAGTAAATTTTAATGCTTCTAAAACGAAGCTACTCTCAATTAACCATCATCGACAATCTCACCTACCTCCCATTAGCATGGACCAGGCTTGCCTCCCAGAGAGTAAAACACTACGCCTCCTTGGTCTCACACTTTCAGCGGACCTCAAATGGAATGACTATATCGAATCCATTGCTAAATCCGCTGCTATGAAAGTTGGTTCTCTGTGTAGGGCCCGGAAGTTTTTTCCGTCTAAATCTATTCTGCACATTTATAAATCTACCATCCGCCCGTGCATTGAATACTGCTGCCATATCTGGTCGGGTGCCCCTGCTGTTCTCCTCGGGCTTCTCGATAAGGTTCAGAGGAGGGTCTGTAATGTGATAGATACCGACTTGGCAGACCGCCTGCAGTCTCTCTCCCACTGGCGCGGCGTGGCTTCCCTGTGTCTCGTCTATAAATACTTTCACGGCTTCTGCTCCGTTGAACTTAGATCACTGGTGCCCCCTAAATACGAATTTGAACGAGATACTAGATTAGCAACTAGATCCCACCCTTTTACAGTGAAACCGATAAAATGCAGTCGTAACTTCTACTCCAACAGTTTCTTTCCTCGCACTTCCCGTCTGTGGAATTCTCTTCCACACGATTGCTTCCCCGACGGCTACAATCTCCAGGAGTTTAAATGTAAGGTCAATAGACACCTCCTAACACACTAACCTGCTCCCATTCTATCAAACACTCTTCCCATCTGCCCAACCCTCATCCTCGCTATCCTTACTCATCTGTCACCTTCCTCCTGACATTCCCTATGTCTAACCACTCCTTCTCTTTACCTTCCCCTATGTAGCCCCATGCGCAATAGTGGCAGTGGAATGCCTTGCTTGGGGTGAGATGATTAAAAAAAAACAAATTAAATTTACTTTCATAAGTGAAGAACGCGCTTGCTCAATTTCTGTTTGCATAGACAACCTTCTAGTTCGCAAAGGCTAGTATGTATGTATATATATATATATGTGTGTGTGTGGTTAAATAAAAAGAAGACAAACGGAAAACTGTATTTAACTCACCTACGCGTTTCGTCTTGTGATAGACTTTATCAAGGCAAAAAGACGAAATGAGTTTTACTCCAAATTACGCACATATAAACACACACACACACACACACACACACATATATATATATATATATATATATATATATATATATATATATATTTGTTTTGTTTTTTGTTTTTTTCTCAGTTTCATTTCAAGATAACGTGCATGAAGCTCTGATCCGTATAAACGATATGGTACTCTCTACTGATGACTTTCATTTCTAACTCTTCGGTTGCCTGACTTTCAATGCCTTCTGCCTTCATAAGAAAAGTTCCACTTGAGTCATTCATTAATTTTCAACGGCTTGCCACCGTGCTATGAAACTGCAGACGAATAAAGCTTATGGCTTACATTACAACGTTACCATTTTTCACAAAGAACTATTGCTTTTTTTAAAAAATTACTCCCTAATATAAATGCCATTATTTGTTCTCTAATTTTAGATACTACTTTTTTTTTGTAATAAAGAGTTTTTGTTTTATAATTATGATTATCCTTGGTCCTTTTAACATTATTTTTGATCCTTCTTAAATCATTTTCATTAACCTTTGCCTTTTAAAATCATTTTTTAAATAATTTTTATTATCCGTGGTCCTTTTAAAATTATTTTCTTTATTTTTGGTACTTTTAAAAATCATTTTCATTATCTTTTGTTTTTATTTTTAAATCATTTTCTGTCCTTTTAAAATCCTTTTCAATATCTTTCGTTCTTCTTAAATCATTTCTGTTCTTTTTTAAATCATTTTATTTATCATTGACTCTTTTAAATTATTTTCAACTAGTGTAGAACAAAATTTTAAAAACAGTTACTTCAAATTTGTTCTGTAGAAATTTCTGGTATGAGGGTTTATCATTTTTTGCACTATTTACATACGGCCTATTGTTCTGAACTTTGTTGTTGTTGTTTCCACAATGGTTTGGCCGTTGTGCTATCTGGCCTTCATCATGTGAATATTGATCTGGTGACTCTACAAAAAATCCCGAAATTAACCCTTTAGTTAATACATGGGGTTCGTCCGTTCATGCTCCACTACCCATATCTTGGAATATCTTGTCTAGTTGTTATTTTCAATACTGTCCAATTATTGCTCAGTCTGTTTCCACATTGCCCAAACTTGATGACATAGTAATTATGAGTTCAATCCCTGGGTCGGACAGTGTGCTAAAAAATATGTGCCTGGATATGGAGCCATTCATATGGATGTCACGCATGGCACCAAACACATTCAGAAATATCTAAACTGTCAGCTGTATAAAACCGCTTTCTCAGATTGATGGTTGAAGGAGGCCTGTAAGTATTAGAGAGGACCATCTTTCTTCAAAAATCGTGGACTGGTGCTACGGGATCCCAAAGAACAGAATCAAATAACAAAAACAAATCACTTGAGTGCTTTCAATAGCATCAAAAACTAAAATGAATATCAAATATAACTGGAAGAGAAAATAATGGCATAATATAAGATGTTGATATTCCACACTTCTTCAAAGGAAAGTCAAAAAGCAAAACCCCATCAACACTAGAAAGAGAGATAACATCTAGTGAACTTGAGAAAACTATCAACTCTTTGTGTTAAAACATTTTTTCAGGAAAATAAAGTTCAACTGATGGTAACACTGGTTGCTCGTTCACTGAATGTTGAATGTTTCCTAGTAAAGATATGCCTAACATTACCATGATTCTCTCTCTGCCTCTCTCTCTCTCTCTCTCTCTCTCTATCTATCTATCTATCTATCTATTTCTCTCTTTCTCTACTCAGACAAATTTTAAACTGTTACTTAAGTTTACTTACTTCACGCTGTAGCGATCGTCAGGCGACCAGGACACAAATGAAAAAAGAAAGAACTTTAAGGTACCTCTACTCAATTTTTTTTTTAATCATTTCACCCCGAGCAAGGCGGAAACGCCACTGATGTGCAGGGGGCTACATAAATGTAAAAAGATTAATTAGAAAAGAGTGAGGAGTACAAACTAGTTAGAAAGGAACAATAGAAAGCTGAGAAAGCAGGTGCGATGACAGATACATAGGTGGAGAGAAAGGGAAGGTTATACGGGAGTGGGGACAGAGCTAGAGTCCAGTGGTTAGTAGATGAGTAATGACTTTGCATTTAAATTTCTGGAGGTTGTAGCCGTCAGGAAAGCAAGAATACGGGGGCGAGTTCCACAGGCGAGAAATGCGAGAGAAGAAGCTGCAGGAGTAGAATTATCGTCTGCATTTAGCTAACCTGACTGTGAATGGGTGGGACCCAGTTGCCAGTCTGGTTGCACGTGTAAACACCTGTTGAGGAGGCATCAGTGACTTAAGTTCGTCTGAGCAGAAGCCATGAAAGTATTTATAAAACAGACAAAGGGAGGCCACATTTCGACGATGGGGAAGTGGCTGCAGTCGAGCCGCCAGATCAGTACCTATCACATTACAGACTCTCCTTTGGAGCCTGTCAAGAACACTGAGGAGAACGGCAGGGGTACCTGACCATAAATGGTAGCAGTACTCCATGCACGGACGGATGGTTGACTTGTATATATGCAGGATGGATTCAGGTGGAAAAAAACATCCTGGATCGACATTGTGACCAAACCTTCTTAGCAGTAGATTTTGCTATGGATTCAATATAGTGGTTCCATTTGAGGTCTGAGGACAGGGTAAGTCTGAGGAGGCGTAGTGTATTACTCTCTGGGAGAATCGCTTGGTCCATGCTTATGGGAGGCAGGAGAGGTTGCCTGTGATGATTGACAGACAACAGCTTGGTCTTAGACGCATTGAAGTTGACAAGCCACTTCTTGCCCCAATTCACCACCGAGTGTAGATCCCGTTCAAAGTCAGCAGCGAGATTATGTCTGTCCGCCACAACAGGTTTTTTAGTGGTGCGGGAGTATAATGTGGTCTCATCTGCGTAGATGCCTACGTGGCCCTTGATCACATCTGGGAGGTCATTGATGAAAATAAGGAAGAGCGTCGGGCCCAGGATAGAGCCCAGTGGGACACCAGCATTCGTGCTGTAGGATGAAGAGGCATGTCCATTCAAAACGACCTTCATTTTGCGGTTATCTAAAAAAGATTGGATTAGGTCAAGCAGGCGACCGGTAATACCATAACCGCGTAGTTTGCATAGGAGGCCAGAGTGCCAAACCCTGTCGAAAGCCTTGGAGATGTCCAGAGCAACCGCGCGAGCCTCGTCAGACTCATCAAGGGCCTGTAGCATGTACTCCGTTACGGTTGTTAGCAGGTCGGCCGTGGACCTGGCAAAGCGGAAGCCATATTGCCTGTCGGAGAACAGTTTGTGGGCGGTGAGATGATGAACTATTTCAGCATTGATTATAGCCTCAAATACTTTCCCGAATATCGATAGAATACTGATAGGGCGATAGTTGGATGGGTCCGAGGGTTCACCACAATTCTTAAATACAGGAACGACTGAAGAGAACTTCCAGCATGCAGGAAAGCAGGAAGCAGAAAGGCAGTAGTTAAATAGTTTAGAGAGGACAAGGGAAAGTTCAGGAGCACACCTCTTAAGGACTATCACCGGGATTCCATCGTCACCACACGCCTTATGGGGGTTGAGTTTTGAAATTACTCTGGATACTACTGTCGGGGTAATATATACGTCGTGCAGTTTGGCCTCAGTTCTAATAGGGAAGTCGGGTGGGTGTACTCCGGACGAGTCGAATGTGGAGTTGGATGAGAATCTGTGGGCAAAGCACTCAGCTTTGTCCGCAGATGACGTGAGAACCTCAAATCCATGGATTAAAGGAGGTATTGAGGATTTCCTATTGTTGAGCACTCGTTTACAAATCCTCCAATAGTCCTTGGAGCCGAACTTGCGGTCAGCTATGTGCTGTCACATTCTCTCAGTAAACAACTGTTTGGCGTCATTTAGGGTTCTCTTGCACTCATTGCGAGCAGATGTGAACAGGCGCCTATTGTGATCAGTTGACTGTCTCCGGAATAGACGGAAGTAATGGTTCCTGTGGGCAATGGTGGCTGAGCAGGCCGGAAAGAACCACGGAGAGGAATGGGGTTTTAAGCAATACTTCCTGTTGGGTATGAAGGCATCAATGCCATCTTTCACCCATGACGAGACCTCAGAGGCACAGTCATCAACTGATAGGTCGAACACTTTTCCCCAAGGGACGTCGCAGAGGAAATCGCGAAAGGCATCCCAGTCAGCTTCTTGGTAGAGGTAGGAGGTCCTATAGGTAGGGGGCTCCTGGGGGGATTGAGATTGGAAAGAAATACTGAGAGAGACTATAGCGTGGTCGGAGTTGCCGAGAGGGCAAAGCTGCGAGACTTGACAGGCGTCAGGCGCAGAGGTGAAACATATATCTAGCAGTGAGGAATGACCTGAGGGAGTGCTTGGGAAGCGAGTGGGGAAGTCCATCACTTGCGTAAGGGATTGGGAAATAGCAAAGTTCATGGCTTGAATGCCCGCTGGATCAGTAACGGCGTTTTCAAGTCACTCAGAGTGATGGGCATTGAGGCCTCCAAATACAAATATGTGGGCGAATGGGTGATAGGAAATAGCCTTATCTATGTCGTCAGCAATGCTATCTAGTAGGGAGTAGTCAGGAGAGGAGGGAGAACGGTAAAGAAAGAATAGGTAACTAACCGAACTGGGGAGAGACAAGCGGAGACATATGTATTGGTGGTCAGTAGATTCGAGTGAAGTCACCCTAGCTATGGGGAGGTGTTCGCTGAGATAGACACCCAGCCCATGCATGTGGACAGTGGAATCCTTCCTTAAAAGGGGAAGATACCCAGGGATGAAGAGGTCAGAGGAGGGAATAGCTGAGTTGAGGTTAGTTTCGCAGAACGCAAGGATGTCAGGGGACTTTTCATGCAGGAACGCTTCTGCACTAGGAAAGTTAGTACGAATGCCCCGGATATTAGTGAAGGAAAGGTTAATGGGTTTAGGTGTTTTGGATTTAACTGGTTTAGGGTCATTTCTGATTTGTTTAGTCATGATTCTGTTTGTAGAAAGGGACCTAGGGTAGAGGATACAGGCGGTCATTATCCACGATCTGTGCTGGGAGGGAAACTGGCTAGGGCTGCAACAAGGTGTGGCCTCGGGGTTGCCCACCGAAAGCGCTTGCAGGGACACCTATCCATGCGCGACATGGCACTACAAGAACCCCGATATTATACAACTGTTGATCAGAGCAGCCGCTCTTGACGCTACGCAAGAGTTAGGGCTCCTAACTACCAGTCGGAAGCAGCAACCAGGAAACTGCCAACCCGGTAGCCTCACAGTGATGAGCCGTTGCCACCAACCGGCCAGATTGCAGGAAACTCACGGAAGCACCAATACCAAGTTCTGAAGAGAGAGAAGAGAAAGCCGGAAACCACATCCTAAACAGGAAACAAGGGGCAAGCCTCTCCTCCAGTTCAATAGACGTGGGAGGAGTATTGACCGGGCGATAGTATGACCTATCTACTCCTATTGACCTATCTACGCCGGAAAAAGCAGCATAGCATGAGGTTAAAAGGAGTCAAACTTAATGAAAACAAAGTTTTATCATCAAAATGTTTCTGCTATTATTAATAGAAAAGATCAAATTTTATTGTTATTATTTTTCTAAAATTTTTAATCCTTTCTAACACGTTCGAAATTTCAGTTAAAATTTCTTTTTTTGTTTTCCGTCAGTGATTCACGCTATGTTTACGTAATGTGATTATTAAAGAAAACGTAATATTATGCAAGTCGTTGTTTGGCGTTGAAAGACACAGTAATTTGAAAATTCTTGCAAAAATCAACTAATTATCTGATTTTGATCAAATTTCAGGTGCAGGACTCATTGGGGAATGTAAATCATCTAATTTTTTTTAATTACGTGACCATTTCTCCAAAAATCTGCTCCGAATAATAAAATCGAAAATGCATTAAAACTACGCTATTTTTAATGTAGATAAACTTTTAATTGATTTTATAAATCATGTAATTTCAGGATATGATATTCTGAAAAAGAAAACAATTTCGATTTTATAAAATTTTTTATAAGAATTGTTTTCATTTTTTTTCTTTACTAATTAAAGTTTCAAACATCTTTTAAATTTCTTCAAGTAACTCAGAGTCTTTGGTCATTAAAAAACTTAATTTGCAAATCGAAAATTCAAAAGCTTAATGCAAATTATTTAGAATTAAGATTTTTAAAATAATTTCTAGTTTTTTTAATATTAAACTACACATTTTTTACTATGGAAACATATAAGAGACTTCATTAAAAAGTCACATATTTTAAGGGTTATTCTTCTTACGAAATGTTAAATTGGGTTATGGCAAATTTGGTCACTATATTTTCAGATTGATTGATAGCAGGAGCTGTCATCGCCTACTTGAAAGATCAAGGAGTCAAACCTTTGTGATTAAGAAATACTTTTATTCTAAATTTCATGCCATAAACAAGTAATTTAACTTTAAATTTGTCTAATTTTCCAAAAATAACGATTGAAAGATGTATACCTTATTTTTACGAGGTTTTAAAAACCGAGAATTAACTTTTGTTTACAAATGTGATGATCGCTCAAAAATACCGAAAAATTGAAAATTTAAACAAATCTCAAAATTTTAGATTGCAATTAATATAATTTCTGTTCGAAATACACCAGAGAATTTTGCTTAATGGAAAAGTAAATTTAATTTAGCTTTCAATTCAGCTAAAATTAAACCTTTAAGAAAACTTTTTTATTTTTAAAAATTCAATTTAAAACTTAATAATCGAAAATAGAGTTGGGGTACCTAATATATACTAATAGTAGACGGTGGAGGGAGCTTGAACATTAGTCACCCACCCGGGTGAAAAAGAAAAGCAAAGAAAACAAAAACGTACATGGACGTATTTAACTCCGGGTGACCCTAATCTAACCGAATAGTGAGGATGATTCTAGACTGGTGACAAATGGCACAATAAGTGTTAAATACTAGGCCTACAGCTACTAATTAACGCAGACCGTTAATTTCTGCTATTTGTATCGCCGTTGTTTTACGAAGAAAACCTTCCATTTCGTTTTCTTAATGACGCATTTCGATTCTTAAATTCGTAACGACTTGGTATCGGTATTCTTTTTAATGAATACGCGTAATCAGAAAAAAGTAAAGGGTTTTATCTATTTCCTTTCAAATTACAACAGATACAAAGAGCGAAATTTCATCGTTTGATAGAGCAAGTTTTCAGTTACAAAACGTTGGCGTTGTGTTTTTGCCAACGACGTTAAAGGGTTTGTATGCCATGCTCAGAACGCGGTTTTGTCATAGATGGATGTCACCCCTAATAATTCAAAGACATGTCTTGCTTCGTTTTCGTCTGTGATATCAGACACAATTATGACAGATTATCTTTTTAATAAGGCAAAATATTGGTTTACTAGCCGGAAGGTTCAACTTATTGTGCACTACAGACATCAAATATAATGTTTCGGAGCTACCTTCGTATAAAAATTCTTCTTCTTCTCTGTGCCGTGTCCCTTCAGGACGTAGACGATCATGGCCTTCTATATCTTCCTATCACCTGTAGCTCTTAATACCCCTTCTCCTGTTACCCCTCCCAAACCCTGTTTCATCTGCATCCATCTGCTCAAGTTCATTAAGTATGTCACACGTTGCTTTCCCCTGTCTCTGGTTCCCTTTATCCATCCCGTGAGTGTCAGATTCTTCAAACCCTCCTTCCTTGGATGTCCCAGAAACTTCAGTTGTCGTTTCCTGGTGTTAAGCATCAGTTTCCTTTCCGTTTACATTCTCTCCAAAATATCGTCGTTGCTCACATGTTCAGTCCATGGTATCCTCAGCATCCTTCTGTAGAACCAAATTTCTATTATTTTCAGCAAGGGTATAGAGTATAGGGTCAAGGGACAGTTGTCATCTTTACTAGTTTTACTAGCTTAATTTTCAAAAAGTATTGATCATAAACAAGAAATCCAGAGTAGCATACAATTTTTGATATTTTCTTCATACAATCCAAATGGATAAATACTTAAATATATTAACATCATTTTTTAATAGCCACTATTAAAATAAGTAAAAAAGGAAAAAAACGAATGATGCAAAAAATTGTTGATGTAAGAAAAATGTAGAAAAATAATCAACTAAAACTGATTCTGATTGGATATGATAAACATATATTGGTTATAAAGAGCTGATAAGCGATATAGCAGCCTCTTTTTTGTGGCTAATATAATTGTAAATTTAATTTAGCGGGAGAGAAATTCTCGTACATATTCATTCATCATAAACACTGTTTGCACTCACGGTGTAGCAGTGACAAGATACTATAACAGATCACAGGGATAGTTAGATTTCTGCCTTGCACAAAGGCATTATTACGAAAGGGATTAATTTCTGCTAGCCTATTTCACTTTCATCACATCGTACATTATCAAAATACACTGTGTTGTGCTAGACAGTTTTATCTCCAGACTCTATCCTACATATCTATAAGTCTATTATTGAACAATACTTAGAATATTGCTGCCAGAAAAGACCCGGTGCTTCTGTTATTTACCTTGAATGCTTGATAAACGCTTGATAAATATCCATAGAAGAATCAGCAATATTATTGGTCCTGATCTAACGGCACGGCTTCAGTCACTTTTCTACCAATACGTACATAAGTATATATAAATATGTTTACTTAATCTTTCCTAGAATAGGAAATTTGGTTTCAATGAGTTCTTTATAACAAAATTTATCCTTCCAGTAAATAAAAAATTCTCATGAATGATGCTGCGTTTTCCGAGTTACTGACTATCATCCATGCGGAAACCACAGTGTAACACATTCTTTCCGAAAAGGCTGTCTCAAGAGCTTTACGAGTACATTTCTTTGTACATGCAACCTTGATGAGCAAACTTATCGATGCTGTGCTGACCAATTGACTTCTAAGTTATCGGGCCCAGCTGGTGTAGTAGAGGCAGATGAAGGAGAGATTACTTTCAAATTTTATTTAAATAATTAACTTCTAGTGTATAAGATCAGTGCAATACTCGTGAAACTGCAGAATGTGCTCGATACTCTGATGCATGAACTGAGGAGCAAATCAAGAACAGCAAAATTATGGCTAGCTGACATTGAATGCATCGACACCCTTAAGCCTTTTTATTCGTGTCGAAAGACCATAGAATTGGAATTTGCATCTTTTGATAATGGGGCGAAATACTAAAGTTATTTGCAGAAACCGGGTATTTCAACTATGCAAAGAGTGTACGATTGTACCTACAATTGAAACAAGAGTTGCCTGAAAAGCATCCTTGGATGCATCAACAATTCTCGGAGTACGGGTTTCATTGTGCGATGCAGTGACCGTTACTGGGCCGGATTGTTAACTGACCTCATTATTGAACAAGTGATGATAAGATCTATAAAGGGCAGAGGAGGACTAACTAGGGGACGAGAGTTTAAGGAATCAGTTGGACTGATGTGGGTCTATAGCATTCACACCTGCAACCAAGTGCATGAAGCCATGAAAACATCGATGAGTCTGACCTACAGAACCAGCAAGCTGCGCGTAGAGCTGACTAGCGCACAACGGAAGAGAGATCTTGTTGATATAACCCGAGTCAATATTTGAATTTCTCGGCACAACCCCTTTGACCCAAGACAGCCAGAACTCCGATCAGTATCTTTTGGTTTGACAGCATCTGATGGTACTGCAATCAATTGTTACCGTCGAGGAGATTGGTCATTCTACCCAAAAGAAATTTAGCAACGCGAATGTTTTAGAGAGCTCACTAAAAAGAAGTTCTCAAGTGCATACGCTTGTTGAGTTGGAAAAATGTGTAAAGATTGATGATCAAATGATCTTGTTAACCTGAATGTTTTTTAAAGGTTGGTTGTTTTGCTGGAAAGATGCGACTCCGTTCTTCAAATTCTAACACACTCCATTCCCAACTTCAATTTATAAATGAGAAAGACAAACAAATTCGTGCTGAAAAATTATCTGACCACTGACGTACCTGAATCTTAGCCACTGACAATTTTTGTTTTAGATGCAGGTGCTCTGCTTCACCGAGTGAAGTGGTTGCCTAGGTTTACTTATATCGACATGTTTGAAAAGTACCTGAGCTATGTGAAGGCCAAGTACGTGCCACCAAGCATCATTTTTTTTGTTATGCAGGCCTGTCTATAAAAGATAATGAACATCAGTGAATAGCATCTTAGAAATCTGCAAACATGCAAATTGAAGATGGCTAGGAAGTTGCTGTTCATCAAGAGCCCATCCTCTCAAATGAAAAGAATAAAAATCAATTTATCAAGATGTTATGTCGTTTCTTGGTCATCGGGTGGTACAAAGTGAGGGAGACGCAGACACAGACATTGTTTCTGAAACGCCTAAAAATGCTGCTGAAGGGAAATTTAGTGACTAACCCTAGCTGCCGACACAGGCGTCCTTGTTCATTTACTTTTCCACTTCTTTCCTGACTTGTCCGACATCTGTATGCGTTCCGCGGGAAAGAAGTCTCAGGGAAAGATGAAGAAACTGCTCAGCCTCAGTAAAATTGCAAAGAAGATAAAATCCTATGTTCTGCAAAACTTGTCAGTCATCTACGTATGGAGTGAGTATGACTCAACGTCACTGTATTTAGATATGGTAAATTTAAGATAAATCATGGTCTTGTAGCGCTACTGCTTCTCTAGTCTTGTCTGATGCAACTGCTTCTGCCCAAGTTGCATCTGAGGGGTCGCAGATATTTGTCAATATGTATGGCGGAAAACCGGACGATAAACTAGACTCCCTGAAATACATTAAGTATGTGGAGTATGTCGCGACATCGACGAAAAATTTACAGCCTGAAAAACTGCCTCCAACTGAACGGTCAGCTTTGTTCCACAGTCTCCGTGTCCATGATTCGGAAGACTTTAGGTCATTGCCATCTTGATCCTTGCAGCTGAGGTTAAGAAATGAGAAACGATACTTTAGCCACAGTTATTCTGGATTCTGCTCCTGAGAAACTACTGACTTTGTTCATTGTAAGTTCAAGATTTCCTCCAAGAATCCTTGCAGCAAAAACATCTGCTCTTGTAGGAAGCAGGGTCTCACGTGCGTAACAGCCTACAGTGATTATAGGGTGCCTGATTACAACAACATTAGTATGGGTCTCGAAGAAAAGAACGAATGGGAAGACGATGTTAATTTATTTGAACGTTCATTTTGAGTTATATCAAGCCATTTACATTGTTCGGTTTGCTATTTTTGGTGGTAGTGTTGGGGTCATTTTAATACTCGTTTGTGGTATCTTGTAATCTTTTTTGCTATTTTCTGGGTTTAGCATTCTTGCACATGTGTTTGAATTAAAATTTCAAATTCTATAAATTTCTGTTTCTTGTACCAAGGATTTTGGAAAAAAAAAAAAGATGTAAAAAGATATACACACTTTTTTAATAAGCACATCCATTGTCATGGTTAGCCATATGTTCTCTTAGCAAAACGGAACTTTCACGCTTGAAGTTACTTAGTAAGTTGATTGATGTAATAAGTTCTTTCTATGAAGTTGTTTTCTTCATTCTCTATTTTTACCTTGCTTGTAGCACGCAAGAACGTCAAGTCTTAGGTCCTACATTTTACTAACCAGACTGCCAAATAGAAAAATTTCAAAGTGAAGATAAAATTATGCTGCCAATTTGCTTCTATTAACGACACTTATTACCAGGTAAAATTTCATGTTCTCAGCATCAGTGCTTACTGAGATATAAAACTTCTTTACTGAAAGCTCCACACAGTGAGAGCAAGGTCTGAGAGCAACATATGGGCTGATTGGAAGTATTCTAAAATATTTGTCTGACTGTCACCTCTCTCTCTCTCTCTCTCTCTCTCTCTCTCTCTCTCTCTCTCTGTGTGTGTGTGCGTGTGTGTCTTCATGCAGACTGTTTTATTTGTCAAATTCAGTTTGACAGACCAATTATTGTTTTGTAAATTGTGAGTGTTTGGTCAGTATTCACTTCACTAAGAGTCATATAGAGCTGGTAGTTCTTTGATTTGTGTTAATCTTTATGTTATCTACTGTATCACTGCTATATACATGACTACTGATATATTCTAGCCGATGAAATATGGTTAAGTTTTACTTCAGGTTCGGTTCATTATTTTAGATCTGGTTTGCAAATGATCTGTCGTAAGTAATTTTTTTCAGGTCATCCAAATTAAGACTTTCCAATTTTCAAAAGAGAATACCATAACCTTTCTAAAAATATTATATTTAACTTGGTAAATTTTTCCCGGTGAACATTGAAATCGACCAGGCTACTAGTTGTAAGAGTTTCTTTCCTCGCACTTCTCGCTTGTAGAACTCATTTCCGCTTCCTTGCTTTCCAGTCAAATTTAATCTGCAAAATCTAAATGCAATCTCAAACCTCTTCCCGCTGATTATTGATGTTTCTGTTCCTAATTCTCCCACACCCTGTAATCCCTTGTGTCTTAGTGGCTTTACTGCCTTCCATGGGGTGATATCGCTTAAAACAATAAAAAATAAGGATATGTGCACTTTAGCCTAAAAAACGTCTCAATCATTCTGCTTTCTTTCAAAATCTCGAAGAATAGTACGTTTATGTTGTATAATACATACCTAAAACACAAAAAATGTGTCCTATATATAAAAAATTAAAAAGTATATATTTGAGAAAAGCCCTCCTTATTCGACAGTGTTGTATAACTATTTGAAATAACCATTATAAATTCAAATCTGTCTTGAAGAAATAGAATTTCATCTTACGTCATATTTTTAGACTTTTCTCTTTTCAGTATAAAGAGGAAATAGGTGAGGGCAATATCATGGATACGGTTGGCGACGAACGACGCAAATTTAAACGATTCTGTTGCGGGAAAATCAATGCTCTGTGAAGGCATGAACCGGTCGAACAAGAAGCGGTCAATGGACAACCGAAGAGAGTCGCACGGATGAGCAGCTTAGGACAATTTCCAACTGACCATCTAATGTAACTCTCTTTGTCATAGCATTCTCAGCCTACCGGCTCAGGATGTAACCAATCTGATCTCCTGACCTTGTCACCCTTTTCATCTCATTATGGCAGGTTAGGATAGAGTCAATTTGACCTCACTGGCCTTTGGCCTCAACAACATTTACGCCCCCACTATCAAATCATACAGCGTTCTCAAGTCGGTGATCATCGGTGTCCATCTCCAGCCAATAGCCTCGGGAACCACTCAAGTGACTTGTCATACGATTTCTTCACACTTTACATTCTTTCTTTCTTACTTACATGTTTTTATCTCTCTCTCTCTCTCTCTCTCTCTCCCTCTCTCTATTCTTTCAGTGCTTTTTTTTCTTTATAATTCCTTTATTATCCCTACACTTTCTTTTCCCCTAATTTTTCTTGTTGTCACTTTTATTTCTATCTCCCTAGTCTCAATACTAATCTATCTTGGCCTTCTCTTTTATATTTCTACCTCAATGCTGTCTTTCTTTCTTTCTTTCTTTCTTTCTCTCTTTCTTTCTTTCTTTTGCTTTTATTTTTCTTTTTCTTCTTCATTGTCTTCTCTCTTCTTCCAATTTTGATTTTTGTA